>JAXIVJ010004912.1:17500-57500 GCA_036785665.1 Chirona hameri
GCGCCGCCACACTCGGGCAACCCTATTCCGTCTGCCGGACACCAGTCGCAGACTGTTCCGACAACTACCCCGTACCGAAACGCCCTCACGGGAGAGCAGCGCCAGCCACCAGAGACCCCTGCTCCATGCCCGCCGCCGGTGACCATTACACCAGAAACAAGGATGAAGGACTGCATGGAGCTATCTTTGCAGCAGTTCTTTGCTCTCCTGAGCGGTTACAACAGCCCCGCACAGTCGCTCAAAACCACAGTCACACAAACAAGAGACTTTGGTGTCCAATGCAACATCCAAAACACAGCAACCAAGCATGTACAGACGGACCTGTTTGCTGAGCAGCTTGTGCCTCTACTTGAGGTAGATATCTCCGGGGATATCATCACCGCCGAGGAAGGCGACACAGGAGGAATGTCCACTGAACCATCTTGTAAACGGCCCCGGGAGGACTCTCCCGCTCAACCACCTGTGTCGAGACCGACCCTCCCCCGGTCAGTCGAGACGAGCGATACCTCCTCCCATCCCCCGGAGACACCAACAACCACCAAGCGCGCACGTGTCGCTTCCGATCGCGACTCGACGTCGATCTCCGTTGCGCAGGGGCGGTCTGCTGACGCCGGAATGGAGGCTATAGACGCTGACGTCCTCTCATCCGTGCCAATACACGGATCAGGAGCCACGGGAGAAGTAGCCAGATCGACGCTCCAGATCCACATAGGACCTCCGGACAGACCAGTCACGCCGACGGCGGGAAACCACCAGGAAAGCCCTGTCACCACACCGTCTAGCCAAGACCGTGGCAGACAGCGGATAAGCTGGTCAGGGGATAGCTCATCCCTGATGCGTCCACCCGCGCTGCCCCCACCGCCAACGCCCACCAGTGGACGATTCGGCTCAGTGTCCCCTCTGGGTTTCTTTTCCCCAGTTCAGTCGCCGTCGGAACTGTCGAGGCTAGGTGACGCAGCCGTTCGCTCGCGCTCCGCGCAGAGATCTGGTCGGTGGCCTGAGAGCTCTGCCTCCAGAGAGAGAATCCCTGGGAGGCGCTCCTCTTACAGCAACAGCAATGACAATGTATAAGTCTAGTCAAGTTTTAACCTTTTATCTCTCCCTCTTAGCTATGACTTCCGTATTGCAGTGGAACTTGCGTGGCTTCAGAGCCAACCACGCCGATCTCCAGGCATTGGCAGCGGCCAAGACGCCAGCTGTGATAGCCTTGCAGGAGACGAAGCTCAGAGCTGAAAACTCATGCAACCTGCACCACTACAAATCGTATCGATACGATCTCCCTTCTGCCACGATAGCACACGGAGGTACCGCACTTATGGTCCATTATAGCGTCCCCTCGCACTCTTACCGTCTGCGCACCGACCTCCAGGCTTCTGCAGCGACAGTGGACTTCAAACGCTTCAAGGTCACAATAGTTTCACTTTACATCCCTCCCGGTGGAAGCCTGCCTGCGGATTCACTCCAGGATTTAATACGGCAGCTCCCGAACAACTTTCTCGTCCTTGGCGACTTCAACTCTTACAGCACCGTATGGGGCTGCTCTCGCACCAATAGGCGTGGCAGGCACCTTGAGGAGATCATACACAAAAACAATGTATGCTTACTGAACAACGGCTCCCCAACACACATAACTATGCCGTCGGGATCAACATCGGCGATAGATCTATCCCTCAGTTCCGCAACTGTCGCCGATCGATTCCGGTGGCGAACCCACATGACACCGTGTGGTAGTGACCACTTTCCCATCTGGCTGTGCTCTGACATACCCCACCCTGGGGTGAGGACACCGCAGTGGAATCTGTGGAAGGCAGACTGGACGAGTTTTGCAGCCGACTGCAATTTAGACTTTGACTTTGCAGGTTCATCGACTGACACAATGAACGACCAGATCTGCGCTGCGATAATAGTATCGGCAACCAAGTCCATCCCAAAGACATCGCCTCTCCCGAAGCGCATCCCGGTTCCATGGTGGTCCGAGGAATGTCGCCTTGCGATCCGGGAAAGACGACGTCATTTTAGAACATTCGAACGACACCCCACAACCCAGAACCTGATACACTTCCGCAAAGCGAGAGCTTTCGCGCGAAGAACAGTCCGAGAAGCCAAGCGCATTTCCTGGACTACTTACATCAGCACAATTAATCGGTTCACCCCCCTGGGCTCTGTCTGGCGGCGCATGCATCGGATTTCTGGTCGCGGCACCCCATTGCAATCACCAATTCTCATTCTGCCGAATAGCATCACTATTTCGAACCCCTTGGAAGTAGCCAACGTCATAGGAGAGAAGTGGGCCGAACGCTGGAAGCTGGGCACCACTCACCCGACTTTCATCCGGCATAAGCGAGCGAGCGAGTTATCACCCATCGACTTTTCATGCTCGGACTCGCCGGCTTTTAATGACCTTCTTACTTTTGACGAGCTTGAAAGGGCCATAGGACGTCTGAGGAGCACAGCTGCTGGACCTGATTTGATACCTAATGACATGCTCCAGAAGCTCAGCACACGATCACTTCACGCCTTGCTGGCGTTTTATAACCACGTCTGGACCTCTCACGAGTTCCCGGCTAAATGGAGAGAGGCAATTGTCGTGCCAATTTTAAAACAAGGCAAAGACGGAGGTGATCCTTTACATTATAGACCCATTGCACTCACCTCATGCCTATGTAAGCTTTTGGAAACCATAGTAAACCGTAGGTTGGTGTGGTACCTAGAGAGCATCGGTTTCTTCTCCAGCGCTCAGTGCGGGTTTAGGAAGAACAGATGCACCACAGATCACTTGGTATCCATGGACACGGCGGTTCGCCGGTCATTCGCGTGCAAGCAGCACACATTTGCCGTGCTATTTGACATTGAAAAGGCTTATGATACCGCATGGCGCCATGCGATTCTACGTAAGCTACGTGGCGCCGGAGTCCGAGGTCACATGGGACATTTAGTTGCAAATTTCATCAAAGAACGTACTTTTCGAGTGAGAGTGGGCACATCGTTATCCGACAGTTTTACACAGGGAAGTGGAGTTCCACAGGGGAGTGTTTTAAGTGTGACTATGTTCGGAGTTCTTATCAATGATATTTGCAACTCTCTTCCACCAACAGTCCACCGCTCGCTTTTTGTCGATGATTTCGCCATTTGGGTGTCGACGTCCACTTCCGTGTCGGCTCAGAGGCAGCTGCAGATATGCATCGACGGTCTGGCCAGGTGGAGTCTTTTAAATGGCTTCAAGTTCTCGACGGGGAAGTCTGTTTGTCTTCACTTCTGCCGGCGTACGCGATATTGTCCGGACATTGTTCTGCGCCTCTACGGACAACGTATCCCCGTGAAGGATCAGGCGAAGTTCCTTGGGGTCACCTTTGACAGACGCTTGTCATACGTTCCCCATATCGCGCAACTGAAGGACAAATGCACACAGCGTATGAACATTCTGAAGGTAACTTCCCGCATGTCTTACGGTGCTGACGGACCACGCTTTTACGACTGTATCATGCTCTAGTCAGATCCGTGTTAGACTACGCATCCATTGTGTACGACGGAGCGCTGAACAGCACGAAGCAATCCCTCGATAGCGTACACCATGCGTGTGTGCGATTAGCCACTGGCGCTTTCCGGACCTCACGCAGAGCCAGCCTTCTTGTGGATGCAGAGGAAACTCCACTAGATCTGAGACGGAAGCGCCTCGCCCTCATTTACGTATGTAAAATCAAGCAGGACCCAGACCACCCCACGTATGACTGGATCTTCGACCATTCACTGGTCCATCTGTTCTCAACAACTCGTCAGAGCTCCTCCCGAGCCCTGTGTTCTCGCGCACACAGCTGGATGCAGAACACTGACATTGACCTCGATAGCTTGGCCACACGACGCACCTGTCGTGTAGAGCCATGGCGCCTAACAGGGCTTTGCTGTGACCTTAGCCTCTTGCAACACCCAAAGTCGACCACTATGCCGAGCGAACTGAAGCAGTGTGCGCTGGAAAAGCTTGACTCATATGGTGGGTTCCGGAGATATTTTACTGACGGATCGAAGGGCGCTGAGGGCGTGGGCTGCGCTTTCGTCAGCGGGACGACCAGTAGACGTTTTAAGCTGCCAGACGCAGCATCAGTATTTACCTCTGAACTGTACGCTATCTACCAGGTTTTAAAGCACATTCGCCGTCATAGTCACAACTTTTGTCTTATAGTTACTGACTCAGCCAGCTCAGTGATTGCACTCCGTAACCAGCTGATCTCCTCATCGCTAGTCACACAGATTTTAGAACTGCTGACCAGCATCCACTCGGATGGTGGAGAAGTGAAATTGTTATGGGTTCCTAGTCACGTGGGCGTTGAGGGCAACGAGAGAGCCGACGAAGCTGCCAAAGCTGCCTCGCGCTCCTCGCGTATTCGTTCGCTGAAGATGGAGGCCGACGATATGAAGCCAGCTATAAACCACATCGTACTCGCTGAATGGCAAGATAAATGGCATAACGAGACAGACTGCGCTCTTAGACGCCTACGCCCGAATATCGGAAGGTGGGAGTCGAGCAGCAGGCGAAGCAGAATGGAGGAAGTGGCGCTAGCTAGACTCCGCATCGGCCACTGTTACGCTACTCACAGTTACCACCTGACCAGCTCGGAGCCGCCGGTATGCGGCTACTGCAACGCTCCACTGAGCGTGAAACACGTGTTATCTCCCAACGATATCTGCCAACAGTTGAGACTTATAAAATCACGTTTTTTCCCGAATGCATCGCTCGACGACGTGCTAGGGGACAGTGCAGAAGTCAGCATCAAACAAGTTATCTCTTTCCTACAGAAGATCCGTTTTAACATTGTGTACAACCCCCACGTCTGACTGCGCTGAAGTAGCGTAGACTGGATGGGCGCTTGATAGCCTCAACGCGCTGAAGCGCCCCCCCCAAAAAAAAACCCAATCACACACAGTTCCATTCCATCAAATGAACAGCGTGAATAACATTTCTCAATTATTTTACATTCATGTATATATTTTAGCAGCACAGCACATCGTAATTGTATGGCTTTGTTATCTTTATCAATAATTTGTGGCTCACAAACAACATGATATATGAAATGAATGTTTATTTGTATAACTCGTCTGCCAAGGCCGCTTGCATATTTTCTTGCTGCTTTTACATTTGTTGTTTGACAGTCGGACAGTGGACTGCATGCACTATTCTGGTCAGTTTAATATTCACCACCAAATGTCTCTAGACAATATCTCTATACATCACACTATATTCCTACCTAATCAGCCTGCTGCGCTGCCGTCTTCCCCTGCCCTCCTCCCTGGCCTGACCTCCCCTACCACCCAGCAGGACGCCTCTCTAGACCTCATAATCTCAGACTGGCCTGCTGTCCTGCCCTCCTCCCTGACCTGACCTCCCCTACCACCCAGCAGGACGCCTCTCTAGACCTCATAATCTCAGACTGGCCTGCTGTCCTGCCCTCCTCCCTGGCCTGACCTCCCCTACCACCCAGCAGGACGCCTCTCTAGACCTCATAATCTCAGACTGGCCTGCTGTCCTGCCCTCCTCCCTGGCCTGACCTCCCCTACCACCCAGCAGGACCCTCTCTAGACCTCATAATCTCAGACTGGCCTGCTGTCCTGCCCTCCTCCCTGACCCGACCTCCCCTACCACCCAGCAGGACGCCTCTCTAGACCTCATAATCTCACGACTGGCCTGCTGTCCTGCCCTCCTCCCTGGCCTGACCTCCCCTACCACCCAGCAGGACGCCTCTCTAGACCTCATAATCTCAGACTGGCCTGCTGTCCTGCCCTCCTCCCTGACCCGACCTCCCCTACCACCCAGCAGGACGCCTCTCTAGACCTCATAATCTCACGACTGGCCTGCTGTCCTGCCCTCCTCCCTGGCCTGACCTCCCCTACCACCCAGCAGGACGCCTCTCTAGATTTCATAATCTCAGACTGACCTGCTGTCCTGCCCTCCTCCCTGACCTGACCTCCCCTACCACCCAGCAGGACGCCTCTCTAGACCTCATAATCTCAGACTGGCCTGCTGTCCTGCCCTCCTCCCTGACCTTACCTCCCCTACCACCCAGCAGGACGCCTCTCTAGACCTCATAATCTCAGACTGGCCTGCTGTCCTGCCCTCCTCCCTGGCCTGACCTCCCCTACCACCCAGCAGGATGCCTCTCTAGACCTCATAATCTCAGACTGGCCTGCTGTCCTGCCCTCCTCCCTGACCCGACCTCCCCTACCACCCAGCAGGACGCCTCTCTAGACCTCATAATCTCAGACTGGCCTGCTGTCCTGCCCTCCTCCCTGACCCGACCTCCCCTACCACCCAGCAGGACGCCTCTCTAGACCTCATAATCTCAGACTGGCCTGCTGTCCTGCCCTCCTCCCTGGCCTGACCTCCCCTACCACCCAGCAGGACGCCTCATAATCTCAGACTGGCCTGCTGTCCTGCCCTCCTCCCTGACCTGACCTCCCCTACCACCCAGCAGGACGCCTCTCTAGACCTCATAATCTCAGACTGGCCTGCTGTCCTGCCCTCCTCCCTGGCCTGACCTCCCCTACCACCCAGCAGGACGCCTCTCTAGACCTCATAATCTCAGACTGGCCTGCTGTCCTGCCCTCCTCCCTGGCCTGACCTCCCATACCACCCAGCAGGACGCCTCTCTAGACCTCATAATCTCAGACTGGCCTGCTGTCCTGCCCTCCTCCCTGGCCTGACCTCCCCTACCACCCAGCAGGACGCCTCTCTAGACCTCATAATCTCAGACTGGCCTTCTGTCCTGCCCTCCTCCCTGGCCTGACCTCCCCTACCACCCAGCAGGACGCCTCTCTAGACCTCATAATCTCAGACTGACCTGCTGTCCTGCCCTCCTCCCTGGCCTGACCTCCCCTACCACCCAGCAGGACGCCTCTCTAGACCTCATAATCTCAGACTGGCCTGCTGTCCTGCCCTCCTCCCTGACCTGACCTCCCCTACCACCCAGCAGGACGCCTCTCTAGACCTCATAATCTCAGACTGGCCTGCTGTCCTGCCTTCCACCCTGGCCTGACCTCCCCTACCACCCAGCAGGACGCCTCTCTAGACCTCATAATCTCAGACTGGCCTGCTGTCCTGCCTTCCACCCTGTTCTGCCCTCCCCTACCACCCAGCAGGACGCCTCTCTAGACGTCATAATCTCAGACTACTGGCCTGCTGTCCTGCCCTCCTCCCTGGCCTGACCTCTCCTGCCGCCCACCAGGACGCCTGTCCAGACCTCATGTCGGCGGTGGAGCCCTGACCTGACCTCCCCTGCCGCCCACCAGGACGCCTGTCCAGACCTCATGTCGGCGGTGGAGCCCTGACCTGACCTCCCCTGCCGCCCACCAGGACGCCTGTCTGGACCTGATGTCGTCGGTGGAGCCGTCGGCGCCGGCTCACATGCGGGACGCCCTCTGCCGGCCACTGGTCGAGATGGTGAAGCGCGAGTGGCCGCAACAGTACTCGGAGTTCGTGCCGGACATGGGGCGCCTGGCGGCGCGCGGACCGCTGCATACGGAGCTGGTGCTGCGCGTGTTCCTGCGGCTGGCGGAGGACGTGGCAACGTTCCAGGTGGGAGGCCGGGGCGAGGTGCTGGGGGGGGAGGGGAGGGAGGGGAGGAGAGGGGAGGGGAGGGGAGGAGAGGGGAGGGGAGGGGAGGGGAGGGGAGGGGAGGGGAGGGGAGGGGAGGGGAGGGGAGGGGAGGGGAGGGGAGGGGAGGGGAGGGGAGGGGAGGGGAGGGGAGGGGAGGGGAGGGGAGGGGGAGGAGGGAGAGTCAGTATGGAGGTGGTTGAGGCTCAGTAATGCAACAAGTGCTGGGAGCAGACTATTGAGATGTGTGGCTGACTGGTGTTTGCTGACATCAGATGCTGTAATGGTACCTGGTCATACATTAATGTTTCTGACTGGGTGAAAAGCAATCTGCCTCCACTCACATACAAGTCATAGTCGCATTTGATGGATGACATTTCCCTGTCGTAATATTACGTAACTCTTGACATTTCCTAAAATTGTGAACGGGTGCCAAATGGCCAGCTGCAAAGCTGACTCTCTTCACAACACCTAACCACCACTTATGATCCCTTGGCATTGTGTGACTGGGGACATCATCATTGTTTCTAGTCTAACACGTGTGCTGCCCCCTAGTGCCACTGATCGACCCTGGCCGCCACTCGCTAGGTGTACCCCATCAGCTGACCCGCCCTCTGTGCGCAGACCCTGGATGTACCGGCGCGGCGGCGGGACATCTACCGTGGCCTGGTGAACAGCATGGACACCGTGTTCTCCCTGCTAATGGGCACTCTGACCACCTGTGCCGCGGCGCCCGACGGCCAGGACACCCCTCTGGCGGAGATGTGCCTCAACACGCTGGCCTGCTACCTGGAGTGGGCGTCGGTGCAGCACGTGATGGGTGACGCGCTGCTGCTGCTGCTGCTACAGCTGCTGACCAGAGACGCGCTGCAGCAGCTGGCAGCCGAGTGTCTTGTAGTGGTGAGTCGGGTGATGGCAACCGATTGTCGGGTGTGAGGCCGGATGTCGGGCTGGGTGTCAGGTCGGGTGTCAGGCTGGGTGTCAGGTCTGGTGTCAGGTCTGGTGTCAGGTCTGGTGTCAGGCCGGGTGTCAGGTCTGGTGTCAGGCCGGGTGTCAGGTCGGGTGTCAGGCCGGGTGTCAGGTCGGGTGTCAGGCCGGGTGTCAGGTCCGGTGTCAGGCCGGGTGTCAGGCCGGATGTCAGACGGGGTGTTGGGTGTCAGGTCTGGTGTCATGCCGGTTGTCAGGCCGGGTGTCAGGCCGGGTGTCAGGTGGGATGTCAGGCCGGGTGTCAGGCTGGGTGTTCGGTGTCAGGCCGGGTGTCAGGCCGGGTGTCAGGTCTGGTGTCAGGCCGGGTGTCAGGCCGGGTGTCGGGCCGGGTGTTGGGTGTCAGGCCGGGTGTCAGGTGGGGTGTCAGGCCGAGTGTCATGCCGGGTGTCAGGCCGGTTGTCAGGTCTGGTGTCAGGCCGGGTGTCAGGCCGGGTGGGGTGGCAGGCCGGGTGTCAGGCCGGGTGGAGTGTCAGGTCGGGTGTCAGGGGCCGGGTGTCAGCCCGGTGTCAGGCCAGGTGTTAGGCCGGGTGTCAGGTCGGGTGTCAGGCCGGGTGTCAGGCCGGGTGTCAGACCGGGTGTCAGGCCGGGTGTCAGGGGCCGGGTGTCAGGGGCCGGGTGTCAGGCCGGGTGTCAGGCCGGGTGTCAGGTCAGGTGTCAGGCCGGGTGTCAGGTCGTGTGTCAGGCCGGGTGTTGGGTGTCAGACCGGGTGTCAGGCCGGGTGTCAGGTCGGGTGTCAGGCCGGGTGTCAGACCGAGTGTCAGGCCGGGTGTCAGGTCGGGTGTCAGACCGGGTGTCAGGCAGGGTGTCAGGTCCGGTGTCAGGCCGGGTGTCAGGCCGGGTGTCAGGCAGGGTGTCAGGTCCGGTGTCAGGCCGGGTGTCAGGTCTGGTGTCAGGCCGGTTGTCAGGTCTGGTGTCAGGCCGGGTGTCAGGCCGGGTGTCAGGCCGGTTGTTGGGTGTCAGGCCGGGTGTCAGGCCGGGTGTCAGACGGGGTGTTGGGTGTCATGCCGGGTGTCAGGCCGGGTGTCAGGTCTGGTGTCAGGCCGGGTGTCAGACCGGGTGTCAGGGGCCGGGTGGGGTGGCAGGCCGGGTGTCAGGCCGGGTGGGGTGTCAGGTCGGGTGTCAGGGGCCGGGTGTCAGTCCGGTGTCAGGCCGGGTGTCAGGTCGGGTGTCAGGCCGGGTGTCAGGGGCCGGGTGTCAGACCGGGTGTTGGGTGTCAGGCCGGGTGTCAGGTGGGGTGTCAGGCCGGGTGTCAGGTCCGGTGTCAGGCCGGGTGTCAGGGGCCGGGTGTCAGGGGCCGGGTGTCAGGGGCCGGGTGTCAGGCCGGGTGTCAGGTCAGGTGTCAGGCCGGGTGTCAGGCTGGGTGTCAGGCCGGGTGTCAGGGGCCGGGTGTTGGGTGTCGAGGGGTTGAGAGATATGTTAGGTGATGCTGGGCGTCAGTGAGATGCACCATGTGTGGTATGGACGCTGGGCGTCAGTGAGATGCACCATGCGTGGTATGGACGCTGGGCGTCAGTGAGATGCACCATGCGTGGTATGGACGCTGGGCGTCAGTGAGACGCACCATGCGTGGTATGGACGCTGGGCGTCAGTGAGACGCACCATGCGTGGTATGGACGCTGGGCGTCAGTGAGATGCACCATGCGTGGTATGGACGCTGGGCGTCAGTGAGACGCACCATGCGTGGTATGGACGCTGGGCGTCAGTGAGATGCACCATGTGTGGTATGGACGCTGGGCGTCAGTGAGATGCACCATGCGTGGTATGGACGCTGGGCGTCAGTGAGATGCACCATGCGTGGTATGGACGCTGGGCGTCAGTGAGATGCACCATGCGTGGTATGGACGCTGGGCGTCAGTGAGATGCACCATGCGTGGTATGGACGCTGGGCGTCAGTGAGACGCACCATGCGTGGTATGGACGCTGGGCGTCAGTGAGATGCACCATGTGTGGTATGGACGCTGGGCGTCAGTGAGATGCACCATGCGTGGTATGGACGCTGGGCGTCAGTGAGATGCACCATGCGTGGTATGGACGCTGGGCGTCAGTGAGACGCACCATGCGTGGTATGGACGCTGGGCGTCAGTGAGATGCACCATGTGTGGTATGGACGCTGGGCGTCAGTGAGATGCACCATGCGTGGTATGGACGCTGGGCGTCAGTGAGACGCACCATGCGTGGTATGGACGCTGGGCGTCAGTGAGACGCACCATGCGTGGTATGGACGCTGGGCGTCAGTGAGATGCACCATGCGTGGTATGGACGCTGGGCGTCAGTGAGACGCACCATGCGTGGTATGGACGCTGGGCGTCAGTGAGATGCACCATGTGTGGTATGGACGCTGGGCGTCAGTGAGATGCACCATGCGTGGTATGGACGCTGGGCGTCAGTGAGATGCACCATGCGTGGTATGGACGCTGGGCGTCAGTGAGATGCACCATGCGTGGTATGGACGCTGGGCGTCAGTGAGATGCACCATGCGTGGTATGGACGCTGGGCGTCAGTGAGACGCACCATGCGTGGTATGGACGCTGGGCGTCAGTGAGATGCACCATGTGTGGTATGGACGCTGGGCGTCAGTGAGATGCACCATGCGTGGTATGGACGCTGGGCGTCAGTGAGACGCACCATGCGTGGTATGGACGCTGGGCGTCAGTGAGACGCACCATGCGTGGTATGGACGCTGGGCGTCAGTGAGATGCACCATGCGTGGTATGGACGCTGGGCGTCAGTGAGACGCACCATGCGTGGTATGGACGCTGGGCGTCAGTGAGATGCACCATGTGTGGTATGGACGCTGGGCGTCAGTGAGATGCACCATGCGTGGTATGGACGCTGGGCGTCAGTGAGATGCACCATGCGTGGTATGGACGCTGGGCGTCAGTGAGATGCACCATGCGTGGTATGGACGCTGGGCGTCAGTGAGATGCACCATGCGTGGTATGGACGCTGGGCGTCAGTGAGACGCACCATGCGTGGTATGGACGCTGGGCGTCAGTGAGATGCACCATGTGTGGTATGGACGCTGGGCGTCAGTGAGATGCACCATGCGTGGTATGGACGCTGGGCGTCAGTGAGATGCACCATGCGTGGTATGGACGCTGGGCGTCAGTGAGACGCACCATGCGTGGTATGGACGCTGGGCGTCAGTGAGATGCACCATGTGTGGTATGGACGCTGGGCGTCAGTGAGATGCACCATGCGTGGTATGGACGCTGGGCGTCAGTGAGACGCACCATGCGTGGTATGGACGCTGGGCGTCAGTGAGACGCACCATGCGTGGTATGGACGCTGGGCGTCAGTGAGATGCACCATGCGTGGTATGGACGCTGGGCGTCAGTGAGACGCACCATGCGTGGTATGGACGCTGGGCGTCAGTGAGATGCACCATGTGTGGTATGGACGCTGGGCGTCAGTGAGATGCACCATGTGTGGTATGGACGCTGGGCGTCAGTGAGACGCACCATGCGTGGTATGGACGCTGGGCGTCAGTGAGATGCACCATGTGTGGTATGGACGCTGGGCGTCAGTGAGATGCACCATGTGTGGTATGGACGCTGGGCGTCAGTGAGATGCACCATGCGTGGTATGGACGCTGGGCGTCAGTGAGATGCACCATGCGTGGTATGGACGCTGGGCGTCAGTGAGATGCACCATGTGTGGTATGGACGCTGGGCGTCAGTGAGACGCACCATGCGTGGTATGGACGCTGGGCGTCAGTGAGACGCACCATGCGTGGTATGGACGCTGGGCGTCAGTGAGATGCACCATGCGTGGTATGGACGCTGGGCGTCAGTGAGACGCACCATTCGTGGTATGGACGCTGGGCGTCAGTGAGACGCACCATGCGTGGTATGGACGCTGGGCGTCAGTGAGACGCACCATGCGTGGTATGGACGCTGGGCGTGTGGACGCTGTGCTCATTGACTTAAATGCTATGGTCGATATAGCTTACCTATCGTCTCGCTCCCGTGTCTTCAGTCGTCGTTATTTATTGTCTCATTGCAGTCTGTGGTCATCCCATTGGAGCGGGAACACTAGCTCTGAATGGCTGGCAGGCAGTGTGAACACCTGGTGTGGACATCGTAAGCATCGTCTGCACGTGTTAGCGTGGACATAGGACTCTTGACACAACCACGTTCTTTCTCCGCATATATCCCAACCTACCGCGCAGCCACCACGCCCCTTCAGTTCACCTGTCGTCCTGATCGTTATCCACTACTCCAGCGCAGTCCACCCGTCTGACTGCTGCTGTGTGTTTGTTGTCTGTGTGTTCACAGCTGTTCAGTCGTCACGGCCGGGCTGAGGAGCGGGAGCCCCTGCTGGTGGTTTTCCAGCCAGCAGCCGTGTCCCTGCTGGCCCAGCAGGTGTCCCACTGCTGCGCCCAGCCGCCGTCAGACTCCCTGCTGGCCACGCTGCGGCTGCTGGCGCAGGCGCTGGCCGGCGCTGTGTCGCAGCTGGTCTACTGCTGGGGCCGCGCTGAGCTGACCGTTGGCGAGCCACCAGCGCTGGGCGGGGTTCTCCAGGTGCTGCTACGACTCGGCGAACTGCCGTGCAGCTCGGTCGGTGACCTGTTACTCCCGGCGTGGACCGCGCTACTGAGACACAGCCAGGCGGGCCGCTCGGATACGCTGCTCGCCGCTGTTCCGGCGCTGTTCGCCTGGATCCAGCGGCGCGCGCGGCGGGCGCCCGATCCCGCGGCCGGGGCCTGGCGACGGTTGGAGCTGGATGACGATGAGGACACAGCGTCGCGCGCCCGGCCGGAGGTGACCGAGACGCTGCGCGCGCTGGCGGCTGCCGCGCCCGGACGGACGTTCGCCGATCTCTCCGAGGTCGTATCGCGGCTCGTGACCGCTCCGCTGCCGTCCGACGCCGGGCCGCTGCGGCTGGAGCCCGGCTCGAGTCCGCTCCGCGACTGGACCACAGCAGTATACCTCACAGATCACGTGGCGCCGCGGGCGGCTGAAGTGGCGGCGGAGGCGGAGCGCGGCGCGGCGCTACTCAGCGGCTGTCTCGCTCGCCGCTCTGCCGACCCGCAAGTGTTGTCGCTACTGGTGTCGCTGATGTCGTCGCTCTCCGCCTTCCTGCCACGTTGTCCTCAGCTGACGCCGCCGCTGCTGGAGCGGGTTTTCGAAGCGGTCACGTTCCCGCCTGCGGCTGACGAGGACCGCGCTGCCAGGGAGCTGCGCCGGCATGGTTGTAACGCGCTGCTGGCGCTGGCGGTCCGGCAGCCGGCCGCGCTGGGCGCGCACTGGGCGCTGCTGGCCGGCAGGGTGCGTGAGCTGCTGGCCGCGCCCGGCCGGCTGGGCGCGCAAGAGGGGGTCACGCTCACAGAGCTGCTGGTGCTGGTGCACGCGAGGATTGGTGACTACCAGCAGCAGAGTGAGCTGATTGGCGCCCTCGTGGAGCCGCACCGCGCTACCTGGCAGGCACTGGCTGAGACGTGTCGCGGTCCAGCCGTGCTGATGTCCGCTGTTGGGCTGGACGCGCCGCCGCCGCCGGTGCTGTCCGCGGCCGAGACCCCAGGCGAGGCCGAGCGGCACAGGGTGCGCTCTCAGCTGACATTGTTCGTGACGCTCGTGGGCAGCGTCCTGCAGCGCTGTCGGCTCCCGGACGACCCAGACCGGCGGCGGGATGGCGGCTTTCTCGACCCCGCGACCGGCGCCGTACGCAACCCGTGCGCGCCGCACCTGCTGCCACATCTACCGCTCGTGTTCCAGCTGCTGCGCGCGCTGTCTGCGCTGGAGGCGCCTGAGCAGGCTGCGCGACTGCACCCAGAGCTGCGTGGCGCCCTGCAGCTGTCTGCTGCGCGGCGGCAGGCGCTCCTCTCGGCTGTGCCGGAAAAGGCTGCGGCGGGCGGTGGCGACGGTACAGCCGCCGGCCGACGCACTCCGCTCGAGCGGATGCAAGGCTTCGTCAGCCATCTGTACGAGGCGGCGCACACGGTGCTGGTGAATGCGGCTACCACGCTGTCGGTGGAGCTGTTCGCCATGCCGCGACTGCCGGACTATCTCGCCGGGAGTGTGCTGCACTGTCTGCAGCACCTGTCCGATCACCGGCTGCAGGTGCAGGTTAGTCGGGCGGGTACGGTCGGGGTATGTGATGGGTACGGTCGGGACACGGTCGGGGTACGGGCGGGGTACGGGCGGGGTACGGTCGGGGTACGGTCGGGGTACGGTCAGCGGCTGTCGGGTGTCGTCTTCTAAGCGGGCTGCAGTTGGTGGGCTAGCATGTCTTGCTTTGCCCACTGGGTCTGCTCCGAGCACCCACGTCCTACATAAATAAGAACATGATACCGCTCGTGTTCCAGCTGGATATTTTAGATTTGTTCCAGCTGGATATTGAGGATATTTATCGAATACTCGATGATTGACATAATTTTTGTTTTCAAGTGAAGTTTGTTTGCAGGTTGAAGCGCTTTGCAGGCCAGTGAGATGTGTCACAGAGAATAAAGTGCCAACATAGTGGCCAAATTCAGAGTTAGGGGATGACAAAATTATGTCATGTTGCCAGATGTGATATCATGGAATGGATGTCCAGCTAAAAAGCATGACAATTATTACCTCATTTGCATGTTTTTAGACCCAGAAACCTCCTTCGTCCTATAATTTTTGATAAAGCAAACAATTTTGTCATCTCTCCATTCCCCCTAAATCTCTGAATTGGGCACTATGTGTGCCAAAGCCCGAGCACGAACGTCTGACAGCGGTTTCACGAAAATGGGACACGGTGTTTAAACTCCCTTCGTCTATGCTTTCTTCTGCACGTCTTTGCGGCAGCTGTGTATATTCTGGTTTGTCAAGGTATAATATTTTGACGTACTTCGTATTGACACCACACAGCATGTTCACGTATTGCTACTATACTATTTCTAGTTGACCGGCATCCTGTCTGGCTCATGCGATATCAGGTTTCCGGGTGGCTAGAGTAATACTTTTGTTCTCTCTGGACTGTGCTGGCCGTTCGACAGTGCGCCATCAAATATTCTCGTGCATTTGTTCCCTAGACAGTTGGTAGGCTATTCGCATCTATTTTAAAATAGTATCGAGCTCTTCAATGGGGCGTGCTAAATCGGCTTTGTTGCTCGCTGCACCTCTGCGGTGTTTTCTTTGCGACAAAGCGGTGTCGGCCCCTGACCCTCGCGGCTAGATATCTGTTTGTGACAAGTCACGACACAGTTGTATTTAAAGTCATCGCTTCAGTGCTCTAAATAACCCCTTTGTTCTCGGGCCTGGGTATTTCGGTAGTGGGTGTCCTCTACCGAAATAAACATGTGTGCGATGCTTGAGTCTAGCAAGCCAGCATGTTGAGCTTTCGGTTATGTCTATCCATCGTCAAGAGGCTATCACAAACTAATCGGGCCATAGTTTATATTGTTACCGTTCGCTCCATGCCTGAACCGTTTCACAGCATTGTCACCAGCACCTACGGAGAACTTTCCAGGTCCTTCACCTGCTCTCTCATCTGAGGAACGCTGGTCCATGTCCCTGACCTAGATTGATGAGGACCCACCTCTGATCCGCCGCGCTGTATCGTCCCCCGACCCTCTTGTGATTGGTGAGGACCCACCTCTGATCCACCGCGCTGTATCGTCCCCCGACCCTCTGTGATTGGTGAGGACCCACCTCTGATCCGCCGCGCTGTATCGTCCCCCGACCGTCTGTGATTGGTGAGGACCCACCTCTGATCCGCCGCGCTGTGTCGTCCCCCGACCCTCTGTGATTGGTGAGGACCCACCTCTGATCCGCCGCGCTGTGTCGTCCCCCGACCCTCTGTGATTGGTGAGGACCCACCTCTGATCCGCCGCGCTGTGTCGTCCCCCGACCCTCTGTGATTGGTGAGGACCCACCTCTGATCCGCCGCGCTGTGTCGTCCCCCGACCCTCTGTGATTGGTGAGGACCCACCTCTGATCCGCCGCACTGTGTCGTCCCCCGACCCTCTGTGATTGGTGAGGACCCACCTCTGATCCGCCGCGCTGTGTCGTCCCCCGACCCTCTGTGATTGGTGAGGACCCACCTCTGATCCGCCGCGCTGTATCGTCCCCCGACCCTCTGTGATTGGTGAGGACCCACCTCTGATCCGCCGCGCTGTGTCGTCTCCTGACCCTCTGTGATTGGTGAGGACCCACCTCTGATCCGCCGCGCTGTATCGTCCCCCGACCCTCTGTGATTGGTGAGGACCCACCTCTGATCCGCCGCGCTGTGTCGTCCCCCGACCCTCTGTGATTGGTGAGGACCCACCTCTGATCCGCCGCGCTGTGTCGTCCCCCGACCCTCTGTGATT
Organism: Chirona hameri; assembly: GCA_036785665.1. Lineage (NCBI taxonomy): Eukaryota > Metazoa > Arthropoda > Thecostraca > Balanomorpha > Balanidae > Chirona > Chirona hameri. Next base: position 34,351 of record JAXIVJ010004912.1, read on the forward strand.
GGTGAGGACCCACCTCTGATCCGCCGCGCTGTGTCGTCCCCCGACCCTCTGTGATTGGTGAGGACCCACCTCTGATCCGCCGCGCTGTATCGTCTCCCGACCCTCTGTGATTGGTGAGGACCCACCTCTGATTCGCCGCGCTGTATCGTCCCCCGACCCTCTGTGATTGGTGAGGACCCACCTCTGATCCGCCGCGCTGTGTCGTCCCCCGACCCTCTGTGATTGGTGAGGACCCACCTCTGATCCGCCGCGCTGTGTCGTCTCCTGACCCTCTGTGATTGGTGAGGACCCACCTCTGATCCGCCGCGCTGTATCGTCCCCCGGCCCTCTGTGACCGGCGTGCGTGTCCGCTTGTTCGTTCCTGCGTGCCGAGCAGCTGCTGACCGGCGTGCGTGTGCGCTTGTTCGTTCCTGCGTGCCGAGCAGCTGCTGACCGGCGTGCGTGTCCGTTTGTTCGTTCCTGCGTGCCGAGCAGCTGCTGACCGGCGTGCGTGTCCGTTTGTTCGTTCCTGCGTACCGAGCAGCTGCTGACCGGCGTGCGTGTGCGCTTGTTCGTTCCTGCGTGCCGAGCAGCTGCTGACCGGCGTGCGTGTCCGTTTGTTCGTTCCTGCGTACCGAGCAGCTGCTGACCGGCGTGCGTGTCCGTTTGTTCGCTCCTGCGTGCCGAGCAGCTTCGCAGCCTCTGGCGTACGCTGCCGATGCGGTGTCCGGCGGAGCTGCTGGAGACGCAGCTGCTTCCACCGCTGGCTGTGCTGCTGGACCACCTGGTGGAGAGGCTGGACGGACGCTGGACGGCGCTCCAGCAGACGACCGCCCCCGCCGCCGCCGCTGCGGAAGAGCGGGACGAAGAGGATACAGAGGTAATGTCCATCGGTACAGGGCGTGACAGAGGTAATGTCCATCGGTACAGGACGTGACAGAGGTAATGTCCATCGGACAGGACGTGCCAGAGGTAATGTCCATCGGTACAGGACGTGACAGAGGTAATGTCCATCGGTACAGGACGTGACAGAGGTAATGGCCATCGGTGCAGGACGTGACAGAGGTAATGTCCATCGGTACAGGACGTGACAGAGGTAATGTCCATCGGTACAGGACGTGGCAGAGGTAATGGCCATCGGTACAGGACGTGACAGAGGTAATGTCCATCGGTACAGGACGTGACAGAGGTAATGGCCATCGGTACAGGACGTGACAGAGGTAATGCCCATCGGTACAGGACGTGACAGAGGTAATGTCCATCGGTACAGGACGTGACAGAGGTAATGTCCATCGGTACATGACGTGACAGAGGTAATGTCCATCGGTACAGGACGTGACAGAGGTAATGTCCATCGGTACAGGACGTGACAGAGGTAATGTCCATCGGTACAGGACGTGACAGAGGTAATGTCCATCGGTACAGGACGTGACAGAGGTAATGTCCATCGGTACAGGACGTGACAGAGGTAATGTCCATCGGTACAGGACGTGACAGAGGTAATGTCCATCGGTACAGGACGTGACAGAGATAATGTCCATCGGTACAGGACGTGACAGAGGTAATGTCCATCGGTACAGGACGTGACAGAGGTAATGTCCATCGGTACAGGACGTGACAGAGGTAATGTCCATCGGTACAGGACGTGACAGAGGTAATGTCCATCGGTACAGGACGTGACAGAGGTAATGTCCATCGGTACAGGACGTGACAGAGGTAATGTCCATCGGTACAGGACGTGACAGGTAAATATGTCCATCGGTACAGGACGTGGGCGCGCTTGCAAACCACGAACTGCCGGAATGGGCCTGTGTCCTGAAAGAGAGCATGCCGTTAGTATTTAATCGAGGGTCTTAAAGGCTGCTGCTTTCAGAACTAGGTGAACCTGGTTGCGATTAGATCTATTGTTTGTTTACCAATGCAATTTTTCACACTGATTTTCCGTGTTCGTTGATTTTGCTTGAATTGCTCTAATCTGTACCCAAGGAGCGTTGATTAGTTGATGCGCTTGATGGCACGAGGGAGCTGAGCTACTGGATGTCAAATACGAAGATTTGCTCTCTGACTGTCTGACTGTCTGACTGTATGTATGTCTGACTGTCTGACTCTGACTCTCTGACTCTCTGACTCTCTAACTCTCTGACTCTCTGACTCTCTGACTCTCTGACTCTCTGACTCTCTGACTCTCTGACTCTCTAACTCTCTGACTCTCTGACTCTCTGACTCTCTGACTCTCTGACTCTCTGACTCTCTGACTGTCCGACTCTCTGTGACTGTGTGCGTTCTCTCCCGTGCCAGGCTGTGATCTCCGAGCTGCTTCTCCGACAAGTGGCCCGGGAGTCGCTCCAGCTGGCCGCCTGTGTGCTGACCACCGCTGGGACCGGCGCCACCACCTCCTGCGGTGGCGATGACGATACGATGGAGGAAGACGGCCCGGCGCCCGCCACGGTAGCGGGGCAGCCCGGCAAGGCGGCCGTCACCGCCGCCGGCCTGATCGCGCTCCGCTGTCCCCAGCTGGCCCGACCGCTGCTCACTCTCGTCTTCAGGTGGGCGGCGGCGGTGGACGGGGCGGGGCGGGGCGGGGCGGGGCGGGGCGGGGCGGGGCGGGGCGGGGCGGGGCGGGGCGGGGCGGGGCGGGGCGGGGCGGGACGGGACGGGACGGGACGGGACGGGACGGGACGGGACGGGACGGGACGGGACGGGACGGGACGGGACGGGACGGGACGGGACGGGACGGGACGGGACGGGACGGGACGGGACGGGACGGGACGGGACGGGACGGTCGGGGGTCAGGGTCTGCGTGCGTGCGTGCGTGCGTGCGTGCGTGCGTGCGTGCGTGCGTGCGTGCGTCGTGCGTGCGTGCGTGCGTGCGTGCGTGCGTGCGTGCGTGCGTGCGTGCGTGCGTGCGTGCGTGCGCACGTACGTACGTACGTACGTGTGCGTGCGTGCGTGCGTGCGTGCGTGCGTGCGTGCGTGCGTGCGTGCGTGCGTGCGTGCGTGCGTGCGTGCATACGTACGTGTGCGTGCGTACGTACGTACGTACGTACGTGTGCGTGTGCGTGTGCGTGTGCGTGAGCGTGAGCGTGCGCGTGTGCGTGTGCGTGTGCGTGTGCGTGCGCGTGTGCGTGCGTGTGCGTGCGTGCGTGTGCGTCCGTGCGTGCGCGTGCGTGCGTGCGTGCGTGCGTGCGTGCGTGCGTGCGTGCGCGCGCGCGCGCGGCGCGTACGTGTCTGTGTCTGTCTCTGTGGGTGTGTCGTCTGTGTCGTCTGTGTCGTCTGTGTCGTCTGTGTCGTCTGTGTCGTCTGTGGCGTCTGTGGCGTCTGTGGTGTCTGTGGTGTATGTGGTGTATGTGGTGTATGTGGTGTATGTGGTGTATGTGGTGTATGTGGTGTATGTGGTGTATGTGGTGTCTGTGTGTCTGTGTGTCTGTGGTGTCTTTGTGTCAGTCTGCGCCATCTGACTGTTGGCTCTGCTGCTGTCGGCAGGACGGTCGGTTGGGGAGACTCGGTGGCGGCCCAGAAGGCTGCTGACCTCTCCCTCCTGGTGGTGCGAGCCATGGCCGACGCGGAGTTGGTGGACGACGCCGCCGCCAGGTCAGTCAAGGTCGCGGCTGGGGTCACATGAGGTCAGTCACGGCCACGGCTTACCATTTTATTTGGTAGTTCGTCGTGCTCTGCATTGTTTCCTTCTTTGGTCGTACCATCTGTACCATCGAGGTATCAACTATTTGTGAAAATGATCAAATTCTTTAAATTTACCAGCCTCATTTACAAAGATGCATCACTTGCAATTATTATTAAATCCTTTATCTACCTGTGATTAAAGTCTCGCAGATAATATCAAAGCTATGAACTCCGGGCGTCTGGAATTGACCTGCAAGCTAAATAAATATGTGTGTGTACTTGTTAACCCGAATTGACCCGTGTGTCTCAGCCAGGTGCTGTACTGAACTTCTTCCCGTGTGACGCCGTGTCTGTGTGTGTGTTTCAGCCAGGTGCTGTATTGGCTGCTACACGGTCTGGAGGCGCAGGGCCACCACACAGCCAACTTCAACAGTCTGGTGGCGGCCATCACCGCGGCCTACGTTAGACTGCGGCCCGCCCACGCCTCCGCTGTGGACACGGTCAGTCTCCCTCCGGTGTGGACACGGTCAGTCTCCCTCCGCTGTGGACACGGCCAGTCGCCCTCCGCTGTGGACACGGTCAGTCGCCCTCCGCTGTGGACACGGTCAGTCGCCCTCCTGTGTGGACACGGTCAGTCTCCCTCCGCTGTGGACACGGTCAGTCGCCCTCCGCTGTGGACACGGTCAGTCTTCCTCCGGTGTGGACACGGTCAGTCTCCCTCCGCTGTGGACACAGTCAGTCGCCCTCCGGTGTGGACACGGTCAGTCGCCCTCCGCTGTGGACACGGTCAGTCTCCCTCCGGTGTGGACACGGTCAGTCTCCCTCCGCTGTGGACACGGTCAGTCTCCCTCCGGTGTGGACACGGTCAGTCTCCCTCCGCTGTGGACACGGTCAGTCTCCCTCCGGTGTGGACACGGTCAGTCTCCCTCCGCTGTGGACACGGTCAGTCTCCCTCCGGTGTGGACACGGTCAGTCGCCCTCCGCTGTGGACACGGTCAGTCGCCCTCCGCTGTGGACACGGTCAGTCGCCCGGGTGCAGGAGCGTGTGTGGGTCGTGGGACCGTGGGGGATGTCATTCCTCAGGCAGGTGTGATATGTCAGAGGAGGTGTTGGTGTGTAGGGGATGGGATATGAAATTGAGGACGTTTGGACCAGGTCAGGTCACCAGGCTAGGTCACGTGAGCCAACCTTCAAAAAAGTTTGCGATCGTACCACAGCCACAGTTGTTGGCTGATCGGTTTCAAATTTACAGAATTTAATGAGGTCATAAGTACCTACAATTCGTATAGCTCGTAGGTTTTATATCGGTGACCTAAGGTCGAGCCGATCACGTGACCTCCCCATTATAAGTCGATGGGGAAATTTTCAAATGCTTCCTTATCAGAGAATACGCATCAGATCAGGACAATTATTTCAGGATCATGTAATTATAGGTCTTTCTTGATGACCCAGGTATAATTTTTGCTCAGTGACCCTTACAAGGTCATCTGAGGTCATTTGAGGTGGCCAACACGTTCTTGTCAATAACTTTTGATTTAATCAAGATCCAGATGTGAGACCGATACCACTGTGTTTATCTCGTCGAGACGCTTACGAATACAGCATTGTGACCCACCTGGACTGTCATATGACCTTGGATGACATTGACCTGAGGTCAAATTTTGAATTTAACCTAAACCACTTGCAATTGATATGATTCGAAGCGCCTAGACGAGACAAACACGATAACGTTAACAGTATTGTCCTATCTTGATTATATACAAATAACAGTTATTAACGAAAACCTGTTTTTACCAAAAATAGCCTTTTTGACCTTTGGTGACCTCTGGAGCCTAAACCATTGACCTGAGCTAAAATTTGATGACACCTATGGCGACTGCATTTTGCAAGACCTTTCGATGGTTTTTTCCCCGTTTGTTCCTAGCTATCATAGTTCCCGATATATTTGGTAGTTTCTGGAGCAAAGTCCCATAATTGGAAAATCTGACCTCTGGTGACCTCAATATTGGCCTGAGCCAAAACAAATGACCGAAATTGTTTTGACATGATTTTTGACGAGCTATCTATCGAACGGTGTTTTTGGATTCCGCCTACTCCCCATAGGAGCCGAGTTAGAAGGGGGGGGGGGGTTCAGACCCCCCCCCCCCCCCCCCCCCCGGCACGGCGAAGGTGGCGCCGAGCACCGGCACGGCGCGGGTTATGGTACCTATTGTGACGAGCGAGCGCGAAGCGCTCGCTCGTCCTTCCGTGGTGTATGCACAAATCTGATTATGAGCGGCCCGGCCCGACCCGGCCCGTGGCGACGCTTTTGAGAAGCTCATATCTCTGCAATCGCACGTCCGATTGACAAGCGGACTTCTTTACTGAGCAGCCCTATCTAACCTACCCTGTTTGAGACCAGTGCCGACTCATGTGGGTGACTACCACTGCGCGTGGCGCGTGCCGCGTGAGGGGTGTTGAAAAGTGTTTTCTCGCAATAACTCCTCTCATCCCCTCTTCCCACAAGTCAAAGATGGGTGCCTCTTTTGTATCTCAGAAACTACTTGCCCGATCGAGTTGAAATTCCCCATACATTTCCTTCGCGCTCGCTCGTTCATCGCCAACTACGGCGCCTTACTGGTGTTACCACTTAACACATATTCTGTGATTTCAGGTTATCAGTCAGATACCCGAGGTGACCCCGAAGATGGTACAAACGCTAGAGGAGAGGGTGTTTAGGACCCCGAAGATCGTCATGAGCGACAAGCTTAAGAAGGAGGAGGTCAAAAGGATGATCAAGCCGGTATGTATGCGTCAGCTGGTAGAGCCAGTTAGCATAATTTGTCATCAGTCACAGCACCCTAACACAAACATCACTATCGTCTGTATATATAGTTTTAGTTAGGTAGTTATATAGTTACGGCGGTTTTATCGTGGAAATGCCTGGCCACTGCTTCTTACATTACCCTGCACTATTCCTTGGAGCTTATGAGATTGAGCTATGCATGGTTTTTGTGTGCTTATTTTATTGTGCTTGTTTTTTGTCTTCATATGATGACCGCTGCTTGAGTTAGCCCTTATCAATCTAAATAATTTTCAACAACATAAACGTTATTTTTGGTCGGTACTATCCATACTTGTAAACGGTTCACGGTGAATCGACTAACGATTCAAGAATCACATCATTTGATGCAAAATCACAGGTGAATCGATTCATTTTACGCAAACATCAATGTGAATCATGAGTTGAATTATTGTCGCTGCGTAAAATCACCAAATTAATCGATTCAAACTGATTGTACCAATAACGAATCTGAGTTTCATATTGTACGAAGTGTGTAGTGTTCATCATCATCATCATCATCATCACGTTTATTGGTCATACTTGCGCAGTTACAGCAATACACTTGGAGACATGGTGCAGAAGCACTCAATGCGCTTAAATCAGCGCACCACGTCTGGGAAAGGGGCATAACAAAGGATTGATTTCTCCAGCCGCCGCCGCAGCGCGAGACACCCAGCACTCCGCAACGTGAAACGAGTGCTGCTAGACGCCGCTCAACTCGCCACGGACACCAGTCACATTATCTTAGAGTTAATATATGTGGGCAAATCTACCAGAGTTAAGTAGGATTTTTTGGAACACGTGGGCCACCGCCCGACCGTCAACGCCGCAGAGATTTGTGCCGTGCATTAGGATTTGAAGCTGTTCGGATTGTGATTGGGTGGTAAATAAGGGCCCTGTGATTTGTGTTATGTTGTTAATGAATTCCGTTCGTTGTTTCTTGTACTTGGGACAGGAAAGGACGAAGTGACGAGGGTTCTCAGTTTTATACCCACAATCACATGCAGGGCTTGGACATTTTTGAACTTTGTATAAATGTGAGTTCAAATGCGTCATGTCTGTGCGAAAACGAGTGTGTAATATGTTCCCCTCCTTTGATCCCGCGGTACAGTAATATGGAGGGACAGGTAATCCTAGCTGCTCACGAAGTTCTTTTATGTATGTTTTGTGTCCTAGTTGACGTATGGTTTCCGGTAACTGGTTCCACTGTTTACTGGTTGTTTGAAAGAATGAACGATTATAGCATGTTGTACGGTGAGGGGATCTACTGTGAGAGTTTGCGTTCCTAAGAGTGATGGTTGTGTCCTGTGCTCGTGTGTTCGGCATAATGGACATGACATAGTGTGGTGTGTGTTGTTTGCAGTCATTAAGCTTATGGTACAATATGAGCCTGTGCATACGTCGTCTTGTAGTCGGTGCCTCCCAGCCTAATTCCGATCGTAATTTCTCGGTGGGTGTTCGAAAGAGTGTCCCTGTCACCAGTCTCGCGGCTCGATTTTGTAACGTCTCTAGTCTAGTGGAGTCCTTTATGGTAATGTGACCGTCATACACAACGTCACAATAGTCGAAATGTGGTCTGACGTAAATTCTATAAATTTGGTCGAGAATGGGCCGTGGTATGTACCGTGCTATGGGGTATAATGGGCCTAGTGTTCTGAACTAGGCAGGCACTGTTGATAGTTCATGTGATGAAACCCTGTCAACAGAGCATTCATGATGCCTGATTTAGGCTATCATACCTATTACCTGCTTATCCACCGATATCATAATTACCTGGGAGAAGACTGCAGAGCATAACATTGAACACATTACGAGTGTACTACCTGTCTATAATTGCACGTAGATCATGAATCAGAATAATAGTTGAATCATTGCGCTGAACCGTGAATCAATGGTGAATAGATTCAATTTACACTGTATCGTAATTTGAATCAGCATCGAATTATAGAGGTTTCATGGGAATCACTGATGAATCGATTCATTAAAAAACATAATCGTTTACAAGTATGGTACTACCGTCTGGAGCATTTATCGAAGCCGGGCCCGGTAATGTTGGTGGTGTTGCAGTGTGACCCGGTAATGTTGGTGGTGTTGCAGTGTGGCCCGGTAATGTTGGTGGTGTTGCAGTGTGGCCCGGTAATGTTGGTGGTGTTGCAGTGTGGGCCGGTAATGTTGGTGGTGTTGCAGTGTGGCCCGGTAATGTTGGTGGTGTTGCAGTGTGCCCCGGTAATGTTGGTGGTGTTGCAGTGTGGCCCGGTAATGTTGGTGGTGTTGCAGTGTGGGCCGGTAATGTTGGTGGTGTTGCAGTGTGGGCCGGTAATGTTGGTGGTGTTGCAGTGTGGCCCGGTAATGTTGGTGGTGTTGCAGTGTGACCCGGTAATGTTGGTGGTGTTGCAGTGTGGCCCGGTAATGTTGGTGGTGTTGCAGTGTGGGCCGGTAATGTTGGTGGTGTTGCAGTGTGGCCCGGTAATGTTGGTGGTGTTGCAGTGTGACCCGGTAATGTTGGTGGTGTTGCAGTGTGGCCCGGTAATGTTGGTGGTGTTGCAGTGTGACCCGGTAATGTTGGTGGTGTTGCAGTGTGACCCGGTAATGTTGGTGGTGTTGTAGTGTTTGTATCAGGTAGTGTTGCAGGATGTCTGACAGGGCTGTGTGTTCAGTCATTCCTCTGACCTCCCTCCCCCTCCATCGCCTTGACCTCCCTCCCTCGTCCGTCCACAGTTGGTGAGTCGCAGTCTGAGCCAGCTGTTCCAGAAGAAGGCGGCCATTCGGAACCTTCTGCCAATGGGCCGGTCGGCGCGACCCGAGCCGGCCGCTGCCGACATGGTCTCCCTGGCTGACCTGTTCGGAGACACGTGACACGCGTGACACGTACAGATGACACACACACACACACACACACATCACTCCGGCGTGACACGGACACACACATCACTCCGGCGTGACACGGACACGCACAGTCACGCACATCCAGTGGTCAGCTGAGCGGTCTCTGAGCAGCTGGTGAGGCGTGATTCGACTCAGGCCAGTCTGTGTCGGGCTGGTGAGTGGATGAAGTCGTCCATTGGACTGGACAGCAAAGCAAAACAGCTTTGGGACAGTGTCCTAGTCGAAGGACAGCGCCCAGTTGGAGGACTTTGCCCCAGGAGACTTGTCGAAGTTGCCGGATAGATCTGTCATGTTACCTTGTCAGTTGTGGCGTCCTAAAGCAAAACATCATCATATCTGATTGGTCTGTGTATTGTAGCAGCGGGTATGCCGCGGACTCCCGGTGTGCAGAGTGGTCTGTGTGGGGCCGCGGTCTCCCGGTGTGCAGTGTGGTCTGTGTGGGGACGCGGACTCCCGGTGTGCAGAGTGGTCTGTGTGGGGACGCGGACTCCCGGTGTGCAGAGTGGTCTGTGTGGGGACGCGTACTCCCGGTGTGCAGAGTGGTCTGTGTGGGGACGCGCTGCGGTACGAGGTATGCCGCGGACTCCCGGTGTGCAGAGTGGTCTGTGTGGGGCCGCGGACTCCCGGTGTGCAGAGTGGTCTGTGTGGGGACGCGGACTCCCGGTGTGCAGAGTGGTCTGTGTGGGGACGCACTGCGGTACGAGGTATGCCGCGGACTCCCGGTGTGCAGAGTGGTCTGTGTGGGGACGTGGACTCCCGGTGTGCAGAGTGGTCTGTGTGGGGACGCGGACTCCCGGTGTGCAGAGTGGTCTGTGTGTGGACGCGGACTCCCGGTGTGCAGAGTGGTCTGTGTGGGGACGCACTGCGGTACGAGGTATGCCGCGGACTCCCGGTGTGCATAGTGGTCTGTGTGGGGACGCGGACTCCCGGTGTGCAGAGTGGTCTGTGTGTGGACGCGGACTCCCGGTGTGCAGAGTGGTCTGTGTGGGGACGCGGACTCCCGGTGTGCAGAGTGGTCTGTGTGTGGACGTGGACTCCCGATGTGCAGAGTGGTCTGTGTGGGGACGCGCTGCGGTGTGAGGTATGCCGCGGACTCCCGGTGTGCAGAGTGGTCTGTGTGGGGACGCGGACTCCCGGTGTGCAGAGTAGTCTGTGTGGGGACGCGGACTCCCGGTGTGCAGAGTGGTCTGTGTGGGGACGCGGACTCCCGGTGTGCAGAGTGGTCTGTGTGGGGACGCGGTCTCCCGGTGTGCAGAGTGGTCTGTGTGGGGACGCGGACTCCCGGTGTGCAGAGTGGTCTGTGTGGGGACGCGGACTCCCGGTGTGCAGAGTGGTCTGTGTGGGGACGCGGACTCCCGGTGTGCAGAGTGGTCTGTGTGGGGCCGCGGTCTCCCGGTGTGCAGAGTGGTCTGTGTGGGGACGCGGACTCCCGGTGTGCAGAGTGGTATGTGTGGGGACGCGGACTCCCGGTGTGCAGAGTGGTCTGTGTGTGGACGCGGACTCCCGGTGTGCAGAGTGGTCTGTGTGGGGACGCGGACTCCCGGTGTGCAGAGTGGTCTGTGTGTGGACGCGGACTCCCGGTGTGCAGAGTGGTATGTGTGGGGACGCGTACTCCCGGTGTGCAGAGTGGTCTGTGTGTGGACGCGGACTCCCGGTGTGCAGAGTGGTCTGTGTGGGGACGCGCTGCGGTACGAGGTATGCCGCGGACTCCCGGTGTGCAGAGTGGTCCGTGTGGGGCCGCGGACTCCCGGTGTGCAGAGTGGTCTGTGTGGGGACGCGCTGCGGTACGAGGTATGCCGCGGACTCCCGGTGTGCAGAGTGGTCTGTGTGGGGACGCGGACTCCCAGTGTGCAGAGTGGTCTGTGTGTGGACGCGGACTCCCGGTGTGCAGAGTGGTCTGTGTGGGGACGTGGACTCCCGGTGTGCAGAGTGGTCTGTGTGTGGACGCGGACTCCCGGTGTGCAGAGTGGTCTGTGTGGGGACGCGGACTCCCGGTGTGCAGAGTGGTCTGTGTGTGGACGCGGACTCCCGGTGTGCAGAGTGGTCTGTGTGTGGACGCGGACTCCCGGTGTGCAGAGTGGTCTGTGTGGGGACGCGGACTCCCGGTGTGCAGAGTGGTCTGTGTGTGGACGCGGACTCCCGGTGTGCAGAGTAGTCTGTGTGTGGACGCGGACTCCCGGTGTGCAGAGTGGTCTGTGTGGGCCGCGGTCTCCCGGTGTGCAGTGTGGTCTGTGTGGGGACGCGGACTCCCGGTGTGCAGAGTGGTCTGTGTGTGGACGCGGACTCCCGGTGTGCAGAGTGGTCTGTGTTTGGACGCGGACTCCCGGTGTGCAGAGTGGTCTGTGTGTGGACGCGGACTCTCGGTGTGCAGAGTGGTCTGTGTGGGGCCGCGGACTCCCGGCGTGCAGAGTGGTCTGTGTGTGGACGTGGACTCCCGGTGTGCAGAGTGGTCTGTGTGGGGCCGCGCTGCGGTATGAGGTATGCCGCGGACTCCCGGTGTGCAGAGTGGTCTGTGTGTGGACGCGGACTCCCGGTGTGCAGAGTGGTCTGTGTGGGGCCGCGGTCTCCCGGTGTGCAGAGTGGTCTGTGTGGGGCCGCGGTCTCCCGGTGTGCAGAGTGGTCTGTGTGGGGACGCGGACTCCCGGTGTGCAGAGTGGTCTGTGTGGGGACGCGGACTCCCGGTGTGCAGAGTGGTCTGTGTGGGGACGCGGACTCCCGGTGTGCAGAGTGGTCTGTGTGGGGACGCGGACTCCCGGTGTGCAGAGTGGTCTGTGTGGGGCCGCGGACTCCCGGTGTGCAGAGTGGTCTGTGTGGGGACGCGGACTCCCGGTGTGCAGAGTGGTCTGTGTGTGGACGCGGACTCCCGGTGTGCAGAGTGGTCTGTGTGGGGCCGCGGACTCCCGGTGTGCAGAGTGGTCTGTGTGGGGACGCGGACTCCCGGTGTGCAGAGTGGTCTGTGTGGGGACGCGGATTCCCAGTGTGCAGAGTGGTCCGTGTGGGGACGCGCTGCGGTACAGCTGCCTGTGATCTGATCTCTGCCGCCGCTCTGTTGTTCCTCCTCGGGGGCAGCTGTGGTGAGAGCTGTTGTTTGATGACATCGTGACGCTGATGTGCTGGTCCACCGGCGGCCGGCCAGTGGTCGTGCGGCGGCCGGCCAGTGGTCGTGCGGCGGCCGGCCAGTGGTCGTGCGGCGGCCGGCCAGTGGTCGTGCGGCGGCCGGCCAGTGGTCGTGCGGCGGCCGGCCAGTGGTCGTGCGGCGGCCGGCCAGTGGTCGTGCGGCGGCCGGCCAGTGGTCGTGCGGCGGCCGGCCAGTGGTCGTGCGGCGGCCGGCCAGTGGTCGTGCGGCGGCCGGCCAGTGGTCGTGCGGCGGCCGGCCAGTGGTCGTGCGGCGGCCGGCCAGTGGTCGTGCGGCGGCCGGCCAGTGGTCGTGCGGCGGCCGGCCAGTGGTCGTGCGGCGGCCGGCCAGTGGTCGTGCGGCGGCCGGCCAGTGGTCGTGCGGCGGCCGGCCAGTGGTCGTGCGGCGGCCGGCCAGTGGTCGTGCGGCGGCCGGCCAGTGGTCGTGCGGCGGCCGGCCAGTGGTCGTGCGGCGGCCGGCCAGTGGTCGTGCGGCGGCCGGCCAGTGGTCGTGCGGCGGCCGGCCAGTGGTCGTGCGGCGGCCGGCCAGTGGTCGTGCGGCGGCCGGCCAGTGGTCGTCATTTTTGACGACAGGTTTTCAATGTGTTTCAATATACACTCTGTGTTGAATGTGCTATATATATGTTGCAGGCAATATGAAAACTCAGGCAGTTTCGAAACTGCCTGGCCTGGCTCAATTCAGGCAATTTCGAAACTGCCTAAAAACCTAGGCAGTTTGCAAAATGCCTGAACATCCGGGCAGTTTCGAAACTGCCCGGCAGCATCAAAACTGCCTGGGTAGTTTTTAAACTGCCTAACGATGCACGACTCCAGCCTCTGCGCGATCACGTGACGAGCCCAGCTTGGTGCTGCCGGTGAGGCCGCATCTACGAATGGTGATGCATTATTCCTGCAAACTGCGCTTCTGTATCTGTAAACAGCGCCCCGGAAATGCAGCAGCAAATGCAAATAATATGCAGGTATTTTACACATTGCCCAAACATAACACATTGCCAGCCCTGACGCCATTTTTTTTAATCGAGCCACGGCTCGATTAAGAAAATAAAAGAATGTTATAATGTGAGCTGTTGTTTCTCTGAGCTCAAATTTGAGGACACCAATGGCGATTGCATATTTCAAAAGCTTTCGATTGTTTTTCCCGTTTGTTCCTAGCTAGTTCCCGATATATTTGGGGGTTTCTGGAGCGAAGTCCTAAAACTAGAAAATCAGACCTTTGATGACCTCTGGTGACCTCAATATTGATCTGACCTAAAAATAAGAAGACGTATATACCTTCGATAGAGCTTGTCTCGAGCTATCTAACGCCGTTTTCCGTTTGTCGCTACGTTGCGTGGTTTTCGAGATCTTAGGGGGGGGGGGGGGCGGAATCCGCGCCCCCACCCCTTTGGGCGTGTAATTATCAGAGGCTCTCCAGGGTACGCGTTAAGATATGACTATCGTGTTGTAGAAACCCCTCGTATCACAATTTTTTCCCCCAAAAATGTAAGCAAACGGTATCCAAAGCTTTATCTAAATAAAGATATAAGAAGCCTGCTATTTCGTTATTTTGTAGAGATTGTGTAACTTCATCGTACATGGGCACAATCGGCATGTACGTACTGTGTTGTTTCCTTAATCCGAATTGAAGAAGATGCAGGATATTATTTTGATTAACCCGCGCCCGCTGGAGGTGGTAGAATCCGACGTCCACCCTCCCTGATTTTCTCAATAACTTGAGAGAAAAAATTATATATCGACGTCAACTTTTCAGTACCTTATGCTGCATCAATTCTACGTCTTATCACATTTCAATGCAAATGGGGGAGTACTTTGGGAGATAATGACGTTTTAATCACGTCATGCCATGCCATTTTTTTTTGTGTGTGGAAAAACAAATGTTTGGCAAATCGTAGAAAATCGAGTTTTGAAGAAAATTGCAAATAAAAAAGCCGAAAGAAAGGAAATTACATTATGTTGAAAATGGCTATCGCGGATTTGCGAAACTTTGTGCCAAATTGCCAAGTGATCTTTGTTGATGATTGCGAGTCTGGCTGAAGGTAGATATCGGCATCGTATCGGCGCAAGCCTGTTTGGCATCGGCAAAAGTATCGGCCGATACCAAAAAAGCATCGGCGTCGATACGTCGATAGTCGATACCAAAATCGTCGTGGTATTTGTCTGGTCAAGGCGGTTTCAACCATATCCATTATCCCGGATGACCGAATTAGGTATAACTTAAAATTAGCCTCAAGTCAAGGTCATGTGGTGACCCATGTAAGTCACGTTGCATAGTGGCTAAACGTGTCCGACGGGACAGACAATGATGTCGGCATCACGTCTGTATCTTAAATCTGTCCAAAGTTATTGGCAAAGAAGTTCTGGTGACCTCAAATTATCTTATTTGACCTTGTTGGGCCACCGAGCGAAACGTGTACCAGGATCACCAAGAAAGATCTACACTAGTAAGACCTACATAAATGGTCCGATGTAATGCGTATCCTCGGAAAGGAATCATTCGAATAGTTTTCCATTGACTTAAAGGAAATAGTTCACCTTGGAATTTTTTTTTGCCAAACACAATTTGATTATATTGTTAAATACAATTTTTTTTATATTGTCAAAAATGGCCTTATATCGCGCCGATTCAGGACAGAAGGCCGTAAATTTGTATAGTTTATTAAAACTATATGCATACTCTCTGAGTCAGAGTCCTGACGTCACGCGAATGTAAAAAATGGTTCAGCCAATCATATTCGAAAGTAAGGATAGACTCGCATTGGAGATGTGCCAACCGGCGGCCGGCGGTTCGCTTGCTGGCACTAGCTGCAAGCTGATTGGCTGATGGTATAGCCTCTGCCCGGGCTAAAACCAGTACAACATTCTTTCGCCAGCACCGCATTCCTTCGCCAACAAATTCAATATATTCGGCTGGAGAGTCTTGTCAGTCAAAAAACTTGCAGATAGGGGTTTCCCAACATGGGCTACAAAACTGCTATCTCAGTTTAAAACTAATGTTGAAGGTGAACTATTTCCTTTAATACAGGTCACCAAAGTAGTCCGACCTTAGGTCACATATTATACAAATGACTGAAATAGAAGAATTGTAATCCCTGATGCCTACATGACACGTTATAAGCTTCAAGTCAATTGGTGACTCAATTCCGTGAGTTACGCCATTTAAAGTATATTCAGAGGTGTGTTCGCTTGACTTGACCTATAGTCGTGACCTGATATGATATCGGATAAAATAAAAATCGGAAAAGTTGCGCAAAGGATAGCTAAGATGGGCTCAAAAACGGCGTGCGCCTGGGAGGGCTCCGGTCAGTCTGAGAGGACCCTAGACGCTTTGCGAAAGCCTCTGTCTACAGCCTCCGTTTTTTTTTCCATAGCTGTTCGGGCATCAATTACCCACATTATATGCAATTCTTGACCTCGGGTCATCTCAGGTCAGGTCACCAGGCCAGGTCACGTGACCCACCTCCAAAAAAGTTTGCGGTCGTACCACAACCACAGTTTTTGGCCGCTCGGTTTCAAACTTACAGGATTCCATAAGGTCATAGGTACCTACAATTCAAGTTTCTCAGATTGTGTATATCGGTGACCTAAGGTCGGGTCAATTTCGTGACCTCCACATTATAAGTCAATGGATACATATTCCAATGCTTCCTTTTCCGAGGATACCCACGATATCAGTCCAATTCCTTCTGGATCATGTTATCATAGGCTATTATTGATCCAGGTGCAATTTTTGTTCAGTGACCCCTACAGGGTCAGCCGAGGTCATCTGAGGTCACCAATACGTCTGCGTTAATAGCTATCGACAGAATGAAGACAAATAAGTAAAATCGGCACCAATGTGTTTGTCTCGTCGAGAAACGTCTCCCAATATGCAACATGGCCTACTTGGGTCCCCACTTGACCTTGACCTGAGGTCAAATTTCGTTACCACTCATTCCAACAGTGTGCACCATAACATGCCTTGTGTGTGATGCTTCATACCTTTCCTTCGTTTGGCTTATGACGGTCTTGACTCCCCTCCAGCTCGTCGGATTCCCCCGGTTCTCCTTCGTGTTATCCGGCCTGTCCTGCTGGAAGACGAGCTCTCCGACGAACATGGAGAGGAGGAGACTAGTGGTAATATAGATGTGTGCTACCTGCATTCAAGGAAATAGTTCACCTTCAACATTAGTGTTAAACTGAGATAGCAGTTTTGTAGCCCGTGATGGGAAACCTCTATCTGCAAGTTTTCTTGACTGAAAAGACTTTCCAGCCGAATATATTTGATTTTTTTTTGGAGAAGGAATGCGGTGCTGGCGAAAGAATGTTGTACTGGTTCTAGCCCGGGCAGAGGCTATACCATCAGCCAATCAGCTTGCAGCTGGTGCTAGCAAGCGAACCGCCGGCCGCCGGTTGGCACATCTCCAATGCGAGTCTATCCTTACGCGACTACTTTCGAATCTGATTGGCTGAACCATTTTTTACATTCGCGTGACGTCAGGACTCTGACTCAGGGAGTATGCATATAGTTTTGATAAACAATACAAATTTACGACCTTATGTCCTGCATCGGCGCGATATAAGACCATTTTTGACAATATAAAAAGAAATTGTATTAAAAATATAATCAAATCGTGTTTGGTAAAAAAAAATCCAAGGTGAACTATTTGCTTTAAATGGATGGGCTCTACATAATAGGAGGCAAGTGGTGGTGTAGGGGATGGTGGGGAAATTATCTAATGGGCTCTCACGGGAAGAATAGTGTTTGAATAACTAAAGAATTTCACGTCTTCGTTTGCTGGCGAGAATGAGCGTGAATGTTTGCTGGTGAAGTTACTTACTGACCTGCGTGTTGCCATTTGTGATAAGTGTTTTATTATTTACGAGTGCTTATCGATTACTGGGACCTATCTAATAGATAGTTTAATATAACATTTTGTTTGATGAAGGTGGAGATCGTTTTAAGTTACGTCGTTTGTAGTTTATTGATATTCTGGCAATGATTAGTGCTTATGTATTTATAACGCCTTGTGCCGTCCTCTACAGGGGCGCCATCCCTCGCCCGTTGGTCGCATTAATTACTCATTGACAGGTGTGACATCCCATTCCCGTTGGCACATCCTAATGTGCCTTATCGTCACCTGTTTCGATAAGGGGTCAAAGTTGACCTAAACTGGTCAGCATGAAATTTAATCTGATTCGAAGCGCCTTGACGAGACGAACACGATAGCATCAAAACATTATCCTTATCTGAATTAGGTAAAACGTTATTTGCGAGAAAAAACTGTTTTGCCAAAAATAACATTTTCGACATTGGATGACCTCTGGTGGCTCTAGACTGGAGCTAAAGCCCGGTGCCCACCGCCACCTGTCAACCAGAGGGGTGTCGTCGCTATCTCCGTAACGTGTCCATAAACCCTTTCTACGTCACTCCAGTAGTCAATTCTGGCGCATGTCTGCGGTCGGTTAAAACGTTTTTTTTAAATAAATTAAATAAGTCAGCTGCCCTCTCTGCCCCTCCTGCTCCGGTCTGCGGGATTAGGATAGAAAGGCAGGGGCTGTGGGGGGCAATTTGCCGAGTTCGTTCTAAAAAAAAATGTGCTGTAGAGCAGAGAAGTGTGCCGAAAGACGTGAAAGACAAGTTCGTGATGAAAGACAAGAAAGATGTGTAAATTGTTCTATTTGCTATACATATATTGCAATATGGGTGTTCAGTATTGTTCCCACTTATTTATTTTGCAACGCAGGCGCTATTTCTTTTTGCGCTGTGATTATATAGATACCTTCTACCCAAAGCTGGCCGAATACTTCATTTTACATCGACGAATTCGGCCATTACTTTTACCATTCTAAGAAGGCCCGCCAGATGGAAGGGAAAAAGATGAGTTTCCCTCTTCTTTTTGACAGGGGTCAACTGCGCCTCCCACCACCGAATCTGTCACGCCTGTAGATGACATGATAGAAAAAACGAATTTTTTAATGATTTTTTCTCTCGATAGACCCCTAATTTCCTAATGGTGCCACTACACTAAGAGCGCCGGTACATTGGATATCGGAGAGGATAAAAGGTGGGAGTTAAAATGGGTGCATAAATAATATTTGCCATTTATATAACACTCCATAGATGAAGTCAAAGGTTCAAGAAAAATTCCAGTTTTGTTTGCGACAGACATTGAACGGTGCCGCTGGTCATTTGGTCGAGCCCTGCCGCTGGTCAATGTCGTTTTTCGCTAATCAAATCAAGCGATAATCGCCTTTAATTATACAAATTAATGACACACATCTGGACAGTGATTCACTGATCATTATAGATGGATGTGTATTCATCGACAGAGCAAACGTAACAATAATTGCATAAGGATTGGTGAAGACGAAATCGGTAAAAGTACGTCACACAGCTGAACACGTGAGATAATGAGCCGGCTAAAATCTGGGTGGCAAAATGACCCTTTCGCCCCCCCCCCCCCCCAGGATTTTCGACTGGGGGTATTTTTGGTACTCTGCCCCCGCAATCCGTCCCCCTGATTTGTTTATAATTTCAAGCGTTTTCTAGTGACTCTCCTCTACATCAGACTGGTTATTGATTCACCTTTTTTGGAAGGATTCAATCACGATTCATTTTGGAATATGAATGATTCAGTCGCTGTTTGATTCATGGATAACCATTTTGAGAAATGATTCTTTACGATTCAAAGATTCAAGGCATTTTTTGATCAAATCACGTTTGATTCACCATTGAAATAGCATTACACAGTCTTTTTTTTTTATTAAATCAGCCTGGTTTCTATGCGGGTTTTGATTCAATCATGATTCATGAATAAAACAATTTCGTGGTGAATACATTCTTCTTTGATTCAAGGGATTTTGATTGAACGGTTCCAATCGATTCAATCAGAGTCGAATCAATAACCAGTCTGCTCTACATGTGCATTGTGCACGTTTGATTACGATAGGTGTTTGTAGACCGGGGTTTATCGCCACTATTTTAGGCCATATATCCGTCATAGAGTGACTCTCAATCAAACCACTAACCACTCACACCCCTCAGGCAACAGCTCACATAAGCACCTCTACGTCTACGGGTGAACAGGCAGCGATATCCAAACGTATGCGAGATTCTTTGGCGGACAGGAACCTCATACGCCGCTTTGCGAATACCTAACACCTCTCCACCGCCTCACTTCGCATACAGTCGGACACTAGTCTCTAGGGCCTTGGGACACTAGTCTATATGGCCTTGGGAAACTAGTCTCTAGGGCCTTGGGACACTAGTCCCTAGGGCCTTGGGACACTAGTCCCTTGGGTCTTGGTACACTAGTATCTATGGCCTTGGGACACTAGTATCTAGGGCATTGGGACACTAGTCCCTAGGGCCTTGGGACACTAGTCCCTAGGGACTTGGGACACTAGTCTATATGGCCTTGGGACACTAGTCTCTAGGGCCTTGGGACACTAGTCCCTAGGGCCTTGGGACACTAGTCCCTTGGGCCTTAGGACACTAGTATCTATGGCCTTGGGACACTAGTATCTAGGGCATTGGGACACTAGTCCCTAGGGCCTTGGGACACTAGTCCCTAGGGCCTTGGGACACTAGTATCTATGGCCTTGGGACACTAGTATCTAGGGCATTGGGACACTAGTCTCCAGGGCCTTGGTACACTAGTCTCCAGGGCCTTGGGACACTAGTATCTAGGGACTTGGGACACTAGTCCCTAGGGCCTTGGGACACTAGTCTCTAGGGACTTGGGACACGTCTCTGGGGGCATTGGGGCACTAGTCTCTATGGCCTTGGGACACTAGTCTCCAAGGCCTTGGGACACTAGTCTCCAGGGCCTTGGGACACTAGTCTCTAGGGACTTGGGACACTAGTCCCTAGGGCCTTGGGACACTAGTCCCTAGGGCCTTGGGACACTAGTCTCTATGGCCTTGGGACACTAGTCTCCAGGGCCTTGGTACACTAGTTTCTAGGGCATTGAGGCACTAGTCTCTGGGGCCTTGGTACACTAGTCTCTAGGGCCTTGTGACACAGGGACTTGGGACACTAGTCCCTAGGGCCTTGGGACACTAGTCTCTAGGGACTTGGGACACTAGTCCCTAGGGCCTTGGGACACTAGTATCTATGGCCTTGGGACACTAGTCTCCAGGGCCTTGGGACACTAGTCTCCAGGGCATTGGGACACTAGTCTCTAGGGACTTGGGACACTAGTCTCTAGGGACTTGGGACACTAGTCCATAGGGCCTTGGGACACTAGTATCTAGGGCCTTGGGACACTAGTCTCTAGGGCCTTGGGACACTAGTATCTAGGGCCTTGGTACACTAGTCCCTAGGGCCTTGGGACACTAGTCCCTAGGGCCTTGGGACACTAGTCTCTAGAGCCTTGGTACACTAGTATCTAGGGCCTTGGGACACTAGTCTCTAGGGCCTTGGGACACTAGTATCATCAGGCCTGCCGCCTTTGCCTCACTTTCTGTGCTGGACGATGCCGTCTCATTTCCTACGCTCGATGCCGTCTCACTTTCTACGCTGGACTGTGAAGGTAAACTCCTGCGGCTTAATCACCAGACTACTCCGGATCTGTTTCAGATCTGACTGACCGGGGCTCATCCGCAGTCTCAGGCGCTGCAGGATGCCTGCCGTCAAGAGGAACAGCAGCTGCCTTCCGTGCACCTCCCCGATACAGTGCCTGTTCCCCATCCCGAACGTCAGGTTCCGCTCGCGGAGCCGCGGCCCGTCCGAGCCGAGGAACCTCTCCGGGCGGAACACCTCGGGGTCACCCCAGAACTCCGGGTCGTGCATCACGCTGTGCAGGTCGAACATGACGCGGCAGTTGGCTGGCACATGATAGCCGCCGAGCCGCGCCGCGCCGAATGTCGTCGAGTGTTGGACGACAGGAAGCACCGGCGTCAGGCGCATCGATTCCTCGATGACGGCGTCGACGTAGGGCAGCGCTGGCATGTCGTCGATGGATGGAGCGCGGTCGTGACCGATGGTTTCCTCCACCTCCGCTGCGGCGCGCTCCTGCGCGTCAGGGTTGCGAACCAGCGCTAGAATCACCCACTCCATCACGGTGCTGGCCGTTTCCATCCCGGCGATGAGGAGGTCGCGTAGCAGCACTTTCAGGTTCTCGTCGGAGAAGGCGTGCGGCGGCGTGGCGCTCCGCTGTCGCCGCAGGAAGGCTTCCACCAGATCCCTCGGAGGCTCTTCGTGTTTGGCGGCGTCCAGAGCGGCGTTATGCTGGGCGATCTGAGGTTTGAAGAGATTCACCAGCTCCTGGATGTCTTCGTGGAACCGGAGGAAGCCAGAAAGCCGCGGCGCCACGTGACGGAGCCAGGGAAACAACTCCAGGTGCAAGTAGGAAGGGCCGAATGCCATCACGTTGCGATCTACCAGCTGAGTGACGTGCTGTAGCTGACCGTCCCTCGCCATCTTCTGCCCCACGACCAGCTGCAGCAGCGAGTTGGCCGCCGCCAGCGTGAAGAGGTGGCGCACGCTGACCTCCCGGTCGTCCGCCGCGGCCGCCTCCAGCCGCTCCAGCACCTCGGACAGCTCGTCGTTGATGTTGTCGGTGCGCTCCTTGCGTCCGAAGCCCTGCTCGTGCAGGGCGCGGATGGTGAATCGGCGCATCTGCTGCCAGTTGTCGCCGTCGGAGAAGATTAGGCCGAGCTTGCGGTACAGTCCGGCCTCCTTGAACGCCAGTGGTTGGCCTACCCCGGAGAAGGCGCGGTTGTGGTGCGTCTCCTGCGGGCAGATGGGAGGGAAGTCAGCGTTCCCGTTCCCGTTCAGGCACGTAGCCAGGATTTTCTCAGAGGGGGGGGGGGGGGACGGGACGGGGACGTCAGTGGTAGAAAAAAATCAGCTCCTCAGACATATGTTTGATAATATTTACTGGGAAACTTTACCGCATCCGCACAATAGCTTGGTTTGGTCCACGTCTATGGAACTCTTCAATATCATCTGTTTTCCCACAACTTAATGCGATTCCCCGTTCTAAGCAACTTATAAAAAATATCACCAAACGTCAAATTCTAGAGGAATATGACGAAAACAATGCGGTAGTGACAGCATTATAATACTTAATTGTTAGTAATATCAGTGTAGTTACCAACATTTCACGAGTTTATACACATTACATGAATAAATATAGAGCTTCAATATAGAATATGCTGATGTACATATACATCGTGATTGTAACACCTTCCATGTTCTTTCCAAAGAACAATGTGAAATATTATCGAATTACATATTTGTCCGATATATCATAATCACCTTTCCTGTCATATATTACCTGTCATATAATCACTTTTCCGGTCATATTATCCACAGACGATCCATTATCATTTCCTACTATATAATACCAGATATATTATTATATGGTTATTATAGGTTCACCAGCTCCTCTTTGCATGGAGCGACATAACTATGCATGGGTGGGAAGCGGGGGGTGCTCGGGGGCACGTGTATTGATGCGTGTATCCTGGAGACTCCAGATAATGGGCACATAATGAGATATAGTGATCAACATAGCTAAGCATGGATGCATTGTGGGGGATGGATGGGGGGGGGGGGGGTGCACGTGCTCTTCTTTTGGTGTGGTTACCATGTCATGGGTGACGAGTGGAAGGGTGTATGAGTGGGTGACTGTCACGTTCGTGCAAACAGTAATCCCTTTATTTGATCAGGATCAGCCGTTCCAGAGATTATATATATATATATATATATATATATATA
>JAXIVJ010004912.1:67500-78544 GCA_036785665.1 Chirona hameri
ACGGGTGTGTCGGGCGCCGTAGGTTTCTGACGGATACCTCGGGTGTATGACGGGTTCAAAAACGTATCATAGGTACAAAGGGTGTGCCACGGGTTGTACGGGTTATCAATGCTGATTGCCTATCACTGACTTGCACACCACTTGATCTGTAATCGTTCAGCGGAGCGGACGGGGTTAACACTAGTACGCACTACGCGTATATTTTGTACATTGAGATTAGCTGCTGTATAAAACAGTTTTGGCAAGTCATATGATTTTTCACATTAGGCAGCATATAGGTAATGTATTTCAACTGTGTATTGACAAGATATGAAGGCAATTTTTGAATTGTGTATTTGTTTTTTTTAATCACGGTGCAGCTTACCTTGATGAAGTCATATCCCCGCACGACCAGCATGGGCTGGTCCATGAAGAGTTTTGAAGAATGTCAGGTTGCCATACCGGTCGCCCAGCGACTTGAACTCCTTGTGCAGCAGCGTGTTGATGAGCCTTCCTTGCCATGGTAGCCCAGAAACGGGATGCTGAAAGGACCTGAAGAGAGTGAAGAACCATTGCAGAGTGTTTACTGGTTGTTGGCAATAGGGTTGATTTCGCTGATGCCCAAGGGGATAATACACGCAACTGACAACAATTCGCTCAACGCCGTTTTGCTATACGGTATGCCGTCTGGGTAGAGAACGAATGTTCTTGTACCTATATTTACAATTTTCTATGCTTTATTTGTATTATTATTCTTTATTTTACTTGCATAGGCTCACAACGGCTTTTACAATCACTTTTCGATTACATATAGGAGTGTGATGTTTTACGTATGTTAGTGCGTGTGGTTTTATCTGGGTGACTTCGTCCATAAATGGCTTGTCCCGTCGGCGATCGTGGCAAATAAACAATAAACAATACACGATAAGTTGTGAGCAAGAAGACGCAAATGCATGCAAGGCTAAGTACAGGTTTCTTATTCTCCTGTTTCCTGTCAGCCAGCTTGGCTGCGGGGTCAAACTTTCGCATTTTTGCCGACACCACAGGCTTCCATATATTGTGACGGTCCATATATTGCCGAGAATGACGTTTGTCTGCCCCATCGTTTTTCCAACATGCTTAGGCACTTACGTAAAGCGCGAATGTGAAAATATAATTTTTCGATTACATATCTCTAGGCGCTGATATTTAACAGACATAGCATATATAAATAGTATAATAAAATATATAAAAAATATAAATAATAATTTTATAGGTATAGCAAAACAAATGTAGAATTATAGAAAAGACGGAGTAGTTTCGGGCCTTCTTGGTTAATGCTCATGAGTGAAGCTCATGAGTGACTCATAAATGACAACACTCACCGGAGCTAAAGATAAGACACGAATTTTGAAGAGTGGGACAACTGATAAATTTATATGTGCCCGACGTTGTCCGTATTACCTATTTTAAATTTATATTGGTACTTTTATGAAGGCGTAAGGATTAACCCTCGCCCTACGGGAGTTTTTTTCTTCACATTCTCCCTACGTGGGGGGGGGGGGCTGACAGCCCCCCCCGTTAACTTCCAAACCAAGCAACTTAGAGCAATGCGGCGAGGACCAGCATGTTGCCTGTCATGAGAGGAATCTAACAGTATGTGATTTATAGGTTTCAGGTCAACAGATGACCTTCCAGGTAAAGTGAATGACCTCGGATTTACCACGTCCAGACAGCGATTTTGCTGTTCAGAAAAACCTCAAAATTTGAAATTGGATACATGTAAATAAAAAGGCATGTTCCTAGACCAGTTTTGGCTCATAGATACAGAAAATGTAGTTATTTGTTCGTATTTTGTCAAAAAAAAAGTCAAAGAAGTGTTTTGTTTTTAAATGACGTCATCAGTTCTTACCCTTAGGGAGCCATCACTCATTCAGAAATGAAGATAATTGCTTTGAAATTTGGTATGAGTATTGTTCATACTCAGTTCTCTCACATATATTCCGGTTTTTCTAATATCTTTGAAAATTTTGATTTTGGGGATTTTTATTTAAAAATCATTTTATTTTTAATTTAGGGGTCAAAAACCCAAAATTCTGAGAATCTGAGATTGCCATTTGAAAGAGAATGCCATTTTGTATCTTTGATGAATTGCGTTTGCAATTTTCTTTATAACTCTATTTTCTACGATTTTTAAAATATTTCTATTTTTTTTACCAACATGACGTCATCAAAACGTAATTATTTCCCAAATTCCTCAACCAATTTCAAATAAATTGTTACAGCCTACGTATAATTGCTGTAAACTCCGCTACCCAAATTTTCAGCAAGAGGCACCGCATGTGTAAACAGTTATTCAAGAAAACCCTCAGGGGGCCTGTCACCCCCCGTAGGGCGAGGGTTAAAATGTTTAAATGTAACGATTAACGATCTTATTATTTACTTACGATACATGACCTTTGTTGTTAGCGAAATTAATTATACAAATCTAGAACTGATGATGACCAAATTGCAAACTAACAAACTATTCAACTGCAAACATGCCTAGCTCACCGGGTGGGTAGTTTTTCCTGCTCTCCAGGAATATTCTGACCACCACGGCCGTCACCAAAAGCACAGCAAGCAGCAGCAGCAGGCATGCAGCAGCATGGCTGATCTGACGGGCACCGCGTCAGCGTCACCAGCACCGTCAGTCTCGGGCTGTAGGAGGCGGCTGCGGCTGGTCTGTTGGCAGCACCGGCAGACACTCCCCATGCGACGGCACAGCGAACCACTGACCGGGAGTCCTCCGCGGGCCACCGGCAGACCTCACGGCTCCTCACGGCTCTTCACGGGCAGAGCTATACTGCCGAATGTCCGAGAGCGTGCGTCCCACCGGCAGCCACGACTAACCACTGGCAGGATCCAGGGGGGGGGGGGGAGGGGCGGGGGGGCAACCAGGCCATGCCCCCCCCCCAACAGCCTGGAAGGGGGGGGGGGGGGCAACATGTCTTTTGCTCCCCCGCCCCCCCCCCCCCAAAAAAAAAGTTAACAATTTAATCGTAAAAATTGACTATAAATTTATATGTAAAAATTGACACTGCCGCGAAACCGAAATTCTCTGAATTTGTATAATTGGCATTGGTTTTCCTGTTAATCTTTGCTAGCATATGCCAAACGCGACCTAAACTGAAGTTTGTTGACGGAAGCGCCAGACCACCCGGTTTCAGGCGAAATACATGCACAACATTTGGCTGGTTGTACGTTCATTTTCCTTGACTAATTTTAACAAAACCGTTTTTTTTCACTTTTCATTTTATTTAATTTCATTGCAAATTTTAACGAACCTAGCAAAATCCCCGTTGAGTCTTGCATACTTTGAGCTCTGCTTTAAAATGAAGACAACCCTAATATGTAAATGTAAGCACTGCGGATCCACGGGATGGATTTAGGGCCATGCCCCCGGGCATAAAGTGGCCTGTTTGCCTCTCCCCCAAACGATCAAACCTCACATGAAAACAAATACGTTCGGTAACAATGTATAATGTCTTTGCCTCTGTGCCATAAATAAAGTTTCGATGAAAACAAATATCTGAGGCCATTCTTATAAATAAAAATCGACCCGTGGCTCGATTTTTTTTTAAAGAATGGCCTCAGGACTGGACATTTATTATGTTTGGGCAGAGTGTAAAATACCTGCATATTATTTGGCTTTGCTGTTGCATTCCGAGCCGCTGTTTCGACGCTAAACATCTCCAGCGCCGGGGTCCCGAGGCCATTCAGTAAAAAAAAAAATCGAGCCACGGGTCGTTTATTTTTATAAGAATGGCCTCAGTCATTGCTCGTTTTTTAAGACGAGCAATGGCCTGTTACGTAATGCCTCTTAATCGCTAACGAAGGGTGTTACAATATACCCGAAAGCTCCGATGTTTTTTCTCTTTCTTGTGGAGTAAGTCCCCTTTGTATTTAATATATTATCACCAACTCCACATCATGTCTTTACGCGGATCCCAGATGAGTCCCTGAAAAGGTCGGAAGGGCGTTGAAAGGTTGGAGGGGCCCCTAGACGATCTGAAAGGGGGGACCCTGAGTTTTTCAACAGTAAGAATGCAGTTTGTCCAGGGAATACAACTCAAATGTTCACTGCCGCTCCGCGGCGCAATTTAACTGCACATTTTATTATTATGCGGCTTAAAAAATCGTGCCGTTTCTCGGCGCATTTATGTGTTTTGTTGCTAGTTTCCTATACCATTGGACAAAATATTTCGCTTTAATAATTTTTACCGCACTTTTAAACGCATAATAACATTTTTAGACTTCCGCACCATACGCAATGCGACGCACCGATGAGAATGCATATCCATGGCATAAGATAACAAAAATCGGTGCCGCTCCGCGGCGCAATTAATTTAAGAGTTCCTGGTGCTTGAACCTAAAAAAAATCACAGTTGGTATACGTATAGCTGATTCCAAATTGGTGTCACTGGTTCCAAAGTTAATAAGGCAGTTTGCTAACTTCAGCTCCTAAAAGTTGGTATGGCCATGCCATACATGTGATAATGCATTCTCCATCCTTGTAACGTAACGTGCCTTTTCATCCATCTTGTTTGGCCTTTCAATGCTGGGGGGGAAGGAGGTCCTTCGAGGCGCTGCCCACCCCCTGGACCGGAATCCTGGCTACGTGCCTGTATATAAACTAAAGCTTAAACTCTTAAATTCACTAGACGTGCACAAATCAACTGGTCCAGACCAACTTCCTGCCACGATACTAAAAATGTGCGCTCTTCTCATAATGAACCACTGACAAAACTCTTTAACAAGTCACTAAATGCTGCAACATTTCCGAGCACTTGGAAGGTTGCCAGCATTACTCCTATTTTCAAAACAAGGACTCTGCCTCCAACCCCCTCAACTATCGTCCAATTAGCCTGCTCTCTTGCATATCGATTTTAAAAAAGAAGAAGAATGTCTTCAATCGCATTTACGAACACCTTACGACTAATCACCTCTTGTCGGACAAGCAGAGCGGGTACGGCCCCATCATAGCACTCAACTTCAACTCGCACACATGACACACAAGCTGTACAAATCACTGGACCAGGGGACATGACTTTATAACTGTATACCTCGACATCACTAAATACTTCGATAAAATCTGCACGCAGGACTACTATATAAAGGTCAAACTGGCTTTTACATTACTGACAAAGTATGTGACCTGGCTTAATCATACTTGACAGACAGCGACACAGGGTTAGGCTGGGAACACGTACTCAACTTTACATACAATAGACGCTGGCTGCCCACAGGGATCCATTATGGGCCCCTTACTAGCATTCTCTACCTTGACGGACTAGCTGACAAACCGAAAACACAGCTTATTCTATGCTGACGACATCACTTTTACTCATCACACTGAACTATAAACGTGGATAATGTTTCAAGAATCCTCCAACGCGACCTAAATATAATTGAAACTACGGCAGGGGATGGGCCATAACTTTCAGTCCTGGAGAAAACTATCTGCCAGACTTTCAGCAACAATTCCCACATTTCGACCGACACTGACTTTTGCTGGACAAACAATCCCGGACGACAGACTCACACAAACACTACCTAGACCGTGGATGTACTCTTTAGGCGCCAATTGTGTCTGCCGATACCAGTATAAAAAAATGGAGCGGACATTTGGCGCCCATTATGACAAATTGGCGCTGTGTTGCGGGCCATTTTAGGGTGGTTATGTGGCTCTAATCTGAATAAAAAAATATATTTATTCAAAGAAAAATGTTCAAACATGATTTATATTTTATATCCGTCAGTGTGACATGCACGTCTCTTAGGAAAAACATCATGTCCATCCTTTTCATCCGATTTTGTATCCACGGAAACCCGAGGACATTGGCGCCATGGCGCTGTACAGTCGGTCTCATAATGATCTTCCCTTGCCACCACGTGGCGCTACGGTCGCGATGGGCACAAAAAAAATGGTTTCCCCACCGTAGGTGTGGTACCCATTGTGGCTGTCTGGCAGGTGCGTGACCTGGGGAGGGGAGGGAGGGAGGGAGTGCGGGGCGTTGTCGGAATGGAATGCGCCCGACCCGGGTGGTGATCAGGACCGCTGTCTCGAGGGGTCAAGAGGTCACCTGCCTGAGCTGGCAGAGATCCAATATTGGAGACTGAATAACAGTGTTCAACCACATCAGCCCAAATAGCTCAGTCGGTGTAGCTTGCCTGCTCCTAGCGTATTCGTAGATTGGTCGTGGGTTCGAAACCGCGATGGCACCAGGCGCTTTTACGTGCATTTCTTTCTTAATCATGCCACGTGTCATGGTGCAATGCAGAACCCCGAAATTGCGAATGCAAACGTCCACCTGATGATTCTACACGAAAAAGCATACAAATGCAGTGGGCCTCGCACTGATATGTTTGAATCACGCCGCTCCGTCCTTCACGCTCCACAAGCACAACCCGGGCGCGTTTATATCCATTAAGTTAGGGACGATATCTGCGACGACAGTATTTACCACCTTAGTCTATGAAGCATCGCCAGGTGTGTAGCTGATAGAGCATCTGACTGGCTACGTGTTTAAATTGACTTTCACCTTGAGATCAGGTCAAAATATCGACACTTTATTTTTTGGCGCACGGTAAATTTATAAATCGTCGCAAGGCGACACGACGGGATAGCCATTTCCGAGACGACATCTGTGACGACAGTTTCGGTCAACTTGAGATACAAATATTCGTCGTAGTATAGCCCGTGCAGTGTTCTGATCAATTGGACACTTAGCGATGTTTCACAGACCTATGGTTTTCTTAAAACTGGTCATCACAGACATGTCGCTAACTTGACATTCTAGGTCTGCGTATATTTCCAACCACGGTCCGCCACACAGCCTCGCCACACATGCGCATTCTTATTCCCCAATCGGCCTGTGTGGGTCAGACCAGGACGGAGCGGTGCAGATTCCACCAAGTATCGGCCGGCACCGGGCGAGTTTTCAAACCGGGTCCGGTCCGGCCTCGGTGCGGGATTCAGCCAGCTATCGTTTTGCCTACCGTGGGAGACCCAGAGCTAGGGGAAGATCATTTTGGGACGACTGTACATGGGGAGTGGCGGATGACCTCGTACAGCGCCAGGCGCCGTACGAGGACACCATAACTAGGCGCAAGTGTTCCGCCGCAGAGGGTCGGGGACGTGCCCATCTCCAAAATAAGGCCCACGCCCTGGCAGGAGCGATCCATGATTTTCATTGAGGGGGGCTACAGGTCTGGGGGGCGCATTTTTTTGGCTCCTGAGGAGGGGAGGGGGGCTCCGGCGTCGGTCGTCAGCGCGATGAGAGTCGTTGAGCAGGTGTGGGTAGTGTCGGTCGTCAGCGCGATGAGTCGTTGAGGCAGGTGTGTTGTGTGGGGGGGGGGGGGGATAGTGTCGGGTCGTCAGCGCGATGAGTCGTTGAGCAGGTGTGGGGGAGGGGGGGGGGGGATAGTGTCGGGTCGTCAGGCGCGATGAGTTCGTTGAGCAGGTGTGTGGGGGGAGGGGGGATAGTGTCGGTCGTCAGAGCAAAACAGTTGTTGACGGCGGGGGGGGGGGGGGGGGGGGGGGGGGGGGGGTCCTCATTGAAAAAAAGTCGTTGACAAGGGAGAAGGAGTTTTTATTATCACTTAACCCGCGCCCCGCTGGGGTATTAACCCTATTTGTAACAGGCTCCTGGCTACCCCTATTTGTAACAGGGGAGGGGGCGGATTCCCCCCGGAGATCTCGAGATCTACCCGTCCGATTTCGAAATGAAACGGTGTTTGGTTCCCCTCAACACGATCTACATTTCTAAATAATAATACAATTCTAAATTTGGATAGGGGGGCAACAGGGGGGCAAAAACGACAAATTTTAGTGGTACATTTGATCCAACATAGCTTTATGTTTATCGACCGACTTTAACACAACTAATAGAAATCAATACAAATTGAATTGAAATTGATATATAACGGTGACGTTTGAAAATTCAAAAATCATAGGTGTGTGCAGGTCACTCAATATGGGGGTGAAGTAAATGCGTAATAAAACCATTTTTGGATGTTGTTTTTTGATAAATGAAATTGGTATGTGATTGTGACATTAGACAAAACAGTTATAAATCATATTTGTTGCCATAGGGCGGTACCAGGTTAGTGAAAAAGGGGAGGTCAAATTGGAAACAAATATTAACCGCAGAACAAGTGATACCCAGCACTATAAATATGTTACTGATCTATAGATAGTTCCTTTTTGCATGTTGTACTTCATCATAGGCGTATCTAGGAACCAAACTGGGGCGGCGCAAGACCTTCAATAAGGTATATTATTAACCGCTATTATGATACTAACTAGTCAACAGTGACTATTTCACTTACAACTTCAATTAACATTGCTTACCCCCTTTTTACCCGACCTGGACTCGCCTATTATACTATATCGTTCGAAGAGAAGCCTGTGGGTGCGTGTTTTGATCCGAAAACTGCAGTTATGTTATGTCATTGTACGCCCATGCCTCTTAGTTTCCTTGCAATAATATGACCCCCTTTTTCCATTCCTGAGCGCGCCTTTGCAAAAAATGACTTTATTTCCCTTTTCTGGGCTCATATGTGCATATATCATTATAAGATAACGTCTATTGCGCCGTTATCGCTGGTATATCGTCATTTCACCATGTCAGTCACCCCCTTTTCATGTGCCTGAACACGCCCCTGAAACTAAATGTAATAAATTATGCAAATAATGAGAGCAGAAGCTATCTTTTACATCTTGATAGCTATAATGTCCCTTACATTGCTCTAGTTGGCTTCCCCGCCAAGCATGAATACTTCCTGGAAATCCCCCTTTTCAAGGCCCCTGAAACCGCCTCTGCCATGCAATTTTTATGATATTTCAATAACAACAACTAATTTTCACTTGTTGCAATCACCGTAAACTGATGTAACTCCTTCATACTTGAGGAAGTTAGGAAGAAACCGGTGAAGATCGCATTTCCGTATTATCGCCAAATGTCGCCTCTGAACCCACCCAAAACTGTGCCCTGAACCGCCTCTGTTCAGGTTAAGAACTCAAAATTTTGACTCCAAATGCAGTATTCAATTCTATGAAAAGTCCCAAAATTTCATGGATCTGCTCCCAGCCGTTCTGGAGATATCTGCGAAAACATTGAGGGGGGGGGGGGGGGCGGAATCGCGCCCCCATGTTACAAATAGGGTAAGCGACACGCCCCCGCCCCCGCTGGGGGGGAGATTCTGCCCCCTCCCTCGTATCATCCCGAACCAATAACCGTAGCGAGACGCACAATGCGGCATTCAAAAGCTCTCAATGAGAAACATTTGCGTAAATTTTCCAAATAAAGTCACATGTCAGGTCACGGTTAGGTCCAAAGGTCCAAAATTGAGGTATTTTTAGTTTTGGGCCATACTCCTCCATCCCAAGGCCTTAGTATTGCGACATTATCGCACAAAGTGCTCCTCAAAAGCATAATAAATATCCCGCATCAGCAAAGTGAAATTGTAGCAAAGGTCAAAGTCAAGGTCAGGTCACAAATGGTCCACTATTGGCAAGACTCAGCAGAGCTGCGGAGTTGGGAGTCGAAGTCCGAGTCGGAGTCGCAGTTTTTGGCCGTAGTCGGATGTCGACTTTTTGGCCATTGGCGATTACTTTGGGTCGGTATAATAATCGTCGCATGGGACATTAACTTTAAAACCCCATTTATAAAAAATGGGGGTGGAAAATGAAACCTATAGTTTACTCATCTAGCGTAGATTTCCGCCTAATAGGGGAATACATTTTTCAACGTCATCTGATGATAATTGTGGTTTTGGACGCACCGACTCTTATAGTCACACGGACGCCCATTTTAACGTCATTGTACTCGTTTCGCAAGGAGATTCGAATCATACCATGGTGGACCCGGTTACACTAAGTC
Source organism: Chirona hameri (assembly GCA_036785665.1). Lineage (NCBI taxonomy): Eukaryota > Metazoa > Arthropoda > Thecostraca > Balanomorpha > Balanidae > Chirona > Chirona hameri. The sequence continues at coordinate 77,385 of JAXIVJ010004912.1, forward strand.
ACTCTCAAATTTGACCTCAGGTCAAGGTAATTTTTAGGTCATGTGGTGAACCAGGTATAATGTCGTGCTGCCGCAATATCGGACGCGTCTCGATCGAGGACATACAAGTAGTGCCGGTCTCACGCTCTTATCTTCATGTTATGCTATCAAGAGTTTATTGGCAATAAGTGATGGTCACCTCAGATGACCTCACTCGATCTTGTAGGGGTCACTGAGCAATAATTGTACTTGGGACATCAAGAATGAGCTATAATAACATAATCTCAAAAAACTATTCTTATCTAATGCGTATCCTCTGATACGAAAACCTTGAATTTAACTTATAATGGAAGCCATGACAATTTATCTACCTTAGGTCACTAGATATAACAAATCCGAGTATAGAGCAGTAGTCGTAGGTATGGTCGGAATCGTAGGTCCTATGGCTATTGGCATTGGCTTGATTACTGGCTTGATTAATGATTACGTCCTGGAGTTTTGAGTGCTAGCCAATACTGTGACCAGTGGCTGTGGGCTCGTCCACAAAGGCTCCTAGCTCGCTTGTGCATTTAACTATGTGTAAAACAAACTTGACTTTTTTATAGGATGTTTAGATTTCCCTTAAAAATCAGGAAAAATGAAAAAATTGGTCGATTTCAATAATTTAGGTGCAATGGCACGATGCCCCCCCCCGCTTACTTACACCCTTGAACACCCCCAATGCTTTTTGGAAATCCACATCCCTGACTGGTAGACTTGGTTGCCGGATGGCAAGGCTGCGAGAGCGGCGCACTGACTGGCCAGCTGTAATACAGCGCAAGATCCGGGATAGCAGCGGGCGGTCCAGCGAGACGAGCTGGAACGAGCTGGTCGGGCGGCGGCAGCTGGCTGCGCTCGCCAGGCTCGGTGCCTGTTCGCGGGTTCCGCCGCCCTACAGGCGAGTGCGACTGGGCCTGGACGCGTGGCCGGCACGCTTGCGCCCGTGTGGGGGCGGGCGTATTATTGTTCTCCAAACTGTTTAGAATAAAGACAACAGAGGGAAAAATATAATTGCAGATATTGCTTTATAGCATGCGGTTGAAAACGGATATAGGCCTGCATCAGGAGTGGAGTCGGAGTCGGAGTCGGAGTCTGTTTTTTTTCATGCGGAGTCGGAGTCGGAGTTGCTAAAATTATGTTGA
>JAXIVJ010004913.1:5000-78543 GCA_036785665.1 Chirona hameri
TACACTCTACTGCAGTGTCCCCGTGTTTCAGCTCTCCCAGATATACGCTCTGCTGCAGTGTCCCCGTGTTTCAGCTCTCCCAGATATACGCTCTGCTGCAGTGTCCCCGTGTTTCAGCTCTCCCAGATATACACTCTACTGCAGTGTCCCCGTGTTTCAGCTCTCCCAGATATACGCTCTACTGCAGTGTGTGTGTTTCAGCTCTCCCAGATATACGCTCTACTGCAGTGTCCCCGTGTTTCAGCTCTCCCAGATATACGCTCTGCTGCAGTGTCCCCGTGTTTCAGCTCTCCCAGATATACGCTCTACTGCAGTGTCCCCGTGTTTCAGCTCTCCCAGATATACGCTCTGCTGCAGTGTCCCCGTGTTTCAGCTCTCCCAGATATACACTCTACTGCAGTGTCCCCGTGTTTCAGCTCTCCCAGATATACGCTCTGCTGCAGTGTCCCCGTGTTTCAGCTCTCCCAGATATACGCTCTACTGCAGTGTCCCCGTGTTTCAGCTCTCCCAGATATACACTCTACTGCAGTGTCCCCGTGTTTCAGCTCTCCCAGATATACACTCTACTGCAGTGTCCCCGTGTTTCAGCTCTCCCAGATATACGCTCTACTGCAGTGTCCCCGTGTTTCAGCTCTCCCAGATATACGCTCTGCTGCAGTGTCCCCGTGTTTCAGCTCTCCCAGATATACGCTCTACTGCAGTGTCCCCGTGTTTCAGCTCTCCCAGATATACGCTCTGCTGCAGTGTCCCCGTGTTTCAGCTCTCCCAGATATACGCTCTACTGCAGTGTCCCCGTGTTTCAGCTCTCCCAGATATACGCTCTACTGCAGTGTCCCCGTGTTTCAGCTCTCCCAGATATACGCTCTGCTGCAGTGTCCCCGTGTTTCAGCTCTCCCAGATATACGCTCTACTGCAGTGTCCCCGTGTTTCAGCTCTCCCAGATATACGCTCTGCTGCAGTGTCCCCGTGTTTCAGCTCTCCCAGATATACGCTCTACTGCAGTGTCCCCGTGTTTCAGCTCTCCCAGATATACGCTCTGCTGCAGTGTCCCCGTGTTTCAGCTCTCCCAGATATACGCTCTACTGCAGTGTGTGTGTTTCAGCTCTCCCAGATATACGCTCTACTGCAGTGTCCCCGTGTTTCAGCTCTCCCAGATATACGCTCTACTGCAGTGTCCCCGTGTTTCAGCTCTCCCAGATATACACTCTACTGCAGTGTCCCCGTGTTTCAGCTCTCCCAGATATACGCTCTACTGCAGTGTCCCCGTGTTTCAGCTCTCCCAGATATACGCTCTACTGCAGTGTCCCCGTGTTTCAGCTCTCCCAGATATACGCTCTACTGCAGTGTGTGTGTTTCAGCTCTCCCAGATATACGCTCTACTGCAGTGTCCCCGTGTTTCAGCTCTCCCAGATATACACTCTACTGCAGTGTCCCCGTGTTTCAGCTCTCCCAGATATACGCTCTACTGCAGTGTCCCCGTGTTTCAGCTCTCCCAGATATACGCTCTGCTGCAGTGTCCCCGTGTTTCAGCTCTCCCAGATATACGCTCTACTGCAGTGTCCCCGTGTTTCAGCTCTCCCAGATATACACTCTACTGCAGTGTCCCCGTGTTTCAGCTCTCCCAGATATACGCTCTGCTGCAGTGTCCCCGTGTTTCAGCTCTCCCAGATATACGCTCTACTGCAGTGTCCCCGTGTTTCAGCTCTCCCAGATATACGCTCTACTGCAGTGTGTGTGTTTCAGCTCTCCCAGATATACGCTCTACTGCAGTGTCCCCGTGTTTCAGCTCTCCCAGATATACACTCTACTGCAGTGTCCCCGTGTTTCAGCTCTCCCAGATATACGCTCTACTGCAGTGTGTGTGTTTCAGCTCTCCCAGATATACGCTCTACTGCAGTGTCCCCGTGTTTCAGCTCTCCCAGATATACGCTCTACTGCAGTGTGTGTGTTTCAGCTCTCCCAGATATACACTCTACTGCAGTGTCCCCGTGTTTCAGCTCTCCCAGATATACGCTCTACTGCAGTGTGTGTGTTTCAGCTCTCCCAGATATACGCTCTGCTGCAGTGTCCCCGTGTTTCAGCTCTCCCAGATATACACTCTACTGCAGTGTGTGTGTTTCAGCTCTCCCAGATATACACTCTACTGCAGTGTCCCCGTGTTTCAGCTCTCCCAGATATACGCTCTACTGCAGTGTCCCCGTGTTTCAGCTCTCCCAGATATACGCTCTACTGCAGTGTATGTGTTTCAGCTCTCCCAGATATACGCTCTACTGCAGTGTGTGTGTTTCAGCTCTCCCAGATATACGCTCTGCTGCAGTGTCCCCGTGTTTCAGCTCTCCCAGATATACACTCTACTGCAGTGTCCCCGTGTTTCAGCTCTCCCAGATATACGCTCTACTGCAGTGTGTGTGTTTCAGCTCTCCCAGATATACGCTCTGCTGCAGTGTCCCCGTGTTTCAGCTCTCCCAGATATACGCTCTACTGCAGTGTCCCCGTGTTTCAGCTCTCCCAGATATACACTCTACTGCAGTGTCCCCGTGTTTCAGCTCTCCCAGATATACGCTCTACTGCAGTGTGTGTGTTTCAGCTCTCCCAGATATACGCTCTACTGCAGTGTCCCCGTGTTTCAGCTCTCCCAGATATACACTCTACTGCAGTGTCCCCGTGTTTCAGCTCTCCCAGATATACGCTCTACTGCAGTGTCCCCGTGTTTCAGCTCTCCCAGATATACACTCTACTGCAGTGTCCCCGTGTTTCAGCTCTCCCAGATATACGCTCTACTGCAGTGTCCCCGTGTTTCAGCTCTCCCAGATATACACTCTACTGCAGTGTCCCCGTGTTTCAGCTCTCCCAGATATACACTCTACTGCAGTGTCCCCGTGTTTCAGCTCTCCCAGATATACGCTCTGCTGCAGTGTCCCCGTGTTTCAGCTCTCCCAGATATACACTCTACTGCAGTGTGTGTGTTTCAGCTCTCCCAGATATACGCTCTACTGCAGTGTCCCCGTGTTTCAGCTCTCCCAGATATACACTCTACTGCAGTGTCCCCGTGTTTCAGCTCTCCCAGATATACACTCTACTGCAGTGTCCCCGTGTTTCAGCTCTCCCAGATATACACTCTACTGCAGTGTCCCCGTGCTTCAGCTCTCCCAGATATACGCTCTACTGCAGTGTCCCCGTGTTTCAGCTCTCCCAGATATACGCTCTACTGCAGTGTGTGTGTTTCAGCTCTCCCAGATATACACTCTACTGCAGTGTCCCCGTGTTTCAGCTCTCCCAGATATACGCTCTACTGCAGTGTGTGTGTTTCAGCTCTCCCAGATATACACTCTACTGCAGTGTCCCCGTGTTTCAGCTCTCCCAGATATACACTCTACTGCAGTGTCCCCGTGTTTCAGCTCTCCCAGATATACGCTCTGCTGCAGTGTCCCCGTGTTTCAGCTCTCCCAGATATACACTCTACTGCAGTGTCCCCGTGTTTCAGCTCTCCCAGATATACGCTCTGCTGCAGTGTCCCCGTGTTTCAGCTCTCCCAGATATACACTCTACTGCAGTGTCCCCGTGTTTCAGCTCTCCCAGATATACGCTCTACTGCAGTGTCCCCGTGTTTCAGCTCTCCCAGATATACGCTCTGCTGCAGTGTCCCCGTGTTTCAGCTCTCCCAGATATACGCTCTACTGCAGTGTCCCCGTGTTTCAGCTCTCCCAGATATACACTCTACTGCAGTGTCCCCGTGTTTCAGCTCTCCCAGATATACGCTCTGCTGCAGTGTCCCCGTGTTTCAGCTCTCCCAGATATACGCTCTGCTGCAGTGTCCCCGTGTTTCAGCTCTCCCAGATATACGCTCTGCTGCAGTGTCCCCGTGTTTCAGCTCTCCCAGATATACGCTCTGCTGCAGTGTCCCCGTGTTTCAGCTCTCCCAGATATACGCTCTGCTGCAGTGTCCCCGTGTTTCAGCTCTCCCAGATATACGCTCTGCTGCAGTGTCCCCGTGTTTCAGCTCTCCCAGATATACGCTCTGCTGCAGTGTCCCCGTGTTTCAGCTCTCCCAGATATACGCTCTGCTGCAGTGTCCCCGTGTTTCAGCTCTCCCAGATATACACTCTACTGCAGTGTGTGTGTTTCAGCTCTCCCAGATATACGCTCTGCTGCAGTGTCCCCGTGAGTTCCGGACGCCAGCCCTGTTCGGGGTCCGGAACTTACAACCCCAGTGCCCACACACGTCACACAAACGGAACCAAAACGTCAGCATTTTCCACACAAACATATATTCGGACGAGTATATGACATCACAAAAGGGTCAGCTTTCCCTGCTAGTTGGACAATATTCAATACCACAAAGCTGAGCAATCCAAGCGCCAACACTGCATCGATGTGCAAACCACATGGAAAGACGAACAGTCTGTTTTGTTGACTGACTTCAGTAAACTCACAGCTCCTTACTATGGTTTGCAGCAGTTTTGGCAGCGTCGTCCCTGGCCATGGTAAAAATGACAAAACATTGCCGAACCATTATCTAAACATTTGCTTCCAAGCTATTCAAAGCAGCGTGCAGGATCATATCTCAAGGCTTTGGAAGTCGGAAGGATATCTTTTGATAAGAATGATCATGTCTTTTACTTTTATAGCATTAACTTCCGAATATACAACACGTCAGACGTTTTGTCATTTTTGCGCATGATGCGGTCTCCGTTGAGATCTACAACACAGTACTAACAGGCTGCGCAACGAAGTCGCCTGATTAACGCCTTTTCGCCTTCGCCTGATTAACGCCTTTTCGCCTCAGCACTGGCCCAGCAGCACACCTAAGGCACTCCAATCCGCACATTCGGTAATCAATCTCACCCTACATTGCATATCGCCGTCGTCGCCACTCCCCAAAATAAGTACAATTCCTACCCAGCAACAATCAGGCTTCCAGCGCTCCAGCGCATTGCAGCTCCGAGCCGACATATAGCACAGCGGTACATACATTAGCCTCTCTGACCCGATATACCATCAGACCGATCCACAGTACAATCACCAGTGGACCAGTCCTCTCTGTCCCGCCGACACACCAGAGGCACCTCTAGACAACCCAATGCGTTCGTGACGACCGACCAACGCACCTCACTGTCTGGCGGCCGATCATTGCATTGATAGAACCTGTTTTCGCTCATAGATGGCGCTAGCCACGACAGCTCGCGCCCTAGTGGCGCCTACAAGTAAGCTCGTGTCGCCTACGAGGTTAGCTCGTCCGACAGGTCGGCAGTGTCGGGTCCCTCTTCCGACACGTCCACGTCGGAAACCTCGGAGAAGTAGCCCTTGGCCGCTCCGTCCAGCTGGCGGGGAGGACAGACATGTCAGACGCGTCCGGCACGTCAGGCACGCCAGTCACATGTCGGACACATCAGTCACATGTCAGTCACATGTCAGTCACATGTCGGCCCACAGTCACATTAATCACATCAGACGTCATGTGACAACTCGATCTGATGCCCGACAGTGGACCGACCGCCTCAGCACCAGCACGCCTCAGCACGAGCCGTGGACACATGGAAGGCGGGGTGACGTATATCACAGACTATAAGGCGGGGTGACGTATATCACAGACTATAAGGCGGGGTGACGTATATCACAGACTATAAGGCGGGGTGACGTATGTCACATACTATAAGGCGGGGTGACGTATGTCACAGACTATAAGGCGGGGTGACGTATGTCACAGACTATAAGGCGGGGTGACGTATGTCACATACTATAAGGCGGGGTGACTTATGTCACAGACTATAAGGCGGGGTGACGTATGTCACAGACTATAAGGCGGGGTGACGTATATCACAGACTATAAGGCGGGGTGACGTATGTCATAGACTATAATGCGGGGTGACGTATGTCACATACTATAAGGCGGGGTGACGTATGTCACAGACTATAAGGCGGGGTGACGTATGTCACAGACTATAAGGCGGGGTGACGTATGTCACAGACTATAAGGCGGGGTGACGTATGTCATAGACTATAAGGCGGGGTGACGTATGTCACATACTATAAGGCGGGGTGACGTATGTCACAGACTATAAGGCGGGGTGACGTATGTCAGACTATAAGGCGGGGTGACGTATGTCACAGACTATAAGGCGGGGTGACGTATGTCACAGACTATAAGGCGGGGTGACGTATATCACAGACTATAATGCGGGGTGACGTATGTCATAGACTATAAGGCGGGGTGACGTATGTCACATACTATAAGGCGGGGTGACGTATGTCACAGACTATAAGGCGGGGTGACGTATGTCAGACTATAAGGCGGGGTGACGTATGTCACAGACTATAAGGCGGGGTGACGTATGTCATAGACTATAAGGCGGGGTGACTTATGTCACAGACTATAAGGCGGGGTGACGTATATCACAGACTATAAGGCGGGGTGACGTATGTCATAGACTATAATGCGAGGTGACGTATGTCACAGACTATAATGCGGGGTGACGTATGTCACAGACTATAAGGCGGGGTGACGTATGTCACAGACTATAAGGCGAGGTGACGTATGTCACAGACTATAAGGCGGGGTGACGTATGCCACAGACTATAAGGCGGGGTGTCGTATGTTATAGACTATAAGGCGGGGTGACGTATGCCAAAGACTAAGGCGGGGTGACGTATGTCACATACTATAAGGCGGGGTGACGTTGTCACAGACTATAAGGCGGAGTGACGTATGTCACAGACTATAAGGCGGGGTGACTAATGTCAGACTACAAGGCGAGGTGACGTATGTCACAGACTATAAGGCGGGGTGATGTATGTCAGACTATAAGGCGGGGTGACGTATGTCACAGACTATAAGGCGGGGTGACGTATGTCACAGACTATAAGGCGGGGTGACGTATGTCACAGACTATAAGGCGGGGTGACGTATGCCAGACTATAAGGCGGGGTGACTATGTCAGACTATAAGGCGGGGTGACGTATGCCACAGACTATAAGGCGGGGTGACGTATGCCATAGACTATATGACGTATGTCATAGATCCTGTTTATGAAGCGACGGATGTCGATACGAAACTATGTAGTTTTATGCGACTTTGGTGGAGCGTGCTCGATTCCCATTGTCCGCTAAGAACAGGGACGCCGCGCCGTCGGCAGCACTGTCCGTGGGTGGAGGACGATGAGACGCTTCTTGAACTAATGCGGTGTAGGGATAGGGCCAATCTTGTGTGGCGCAGAGACGGGAGTGGGAAAAATAAGCAGGACGGTATTAGGCTTCGAAATCTGGTCAAGGGCCACTTTGCCGTGTCACGTAGAGAATATGTATGTGCTCAAATGTCGCGCGATCGTAATGCTTTCTGGCAGGGTGTGAACGAATTTGTCATGCGGCCGAAAGGGAGTGGGAATAATCCTGCCTCGTTATCCGCTGAAAAGGCGGACGAATTTAACCGACATTTTGCCAATGTCGGGCCAAAAATCGCCGCTGAGATAGCAGCTGGTGGCAGCGCTGCGCCTCCCCTCCCTCCCAGGCCACCCTGCATGAGGACAGCTGGGCTGACGCTTCGTGTGATTACGCTTCCGGAACTGTCCGCCGCGCTCAGTGAACTGTCTGCCAGCCAAGCCGTCGGGTTTGATGGCCTGCCCATAGCAGCCGTGCGGAAGTGTTTTGCAGTATTTGGACCTCATGTATTGCACTTGGTGAATTCCTCGATCAGTACGCGTGCTTTTCCTTCGGCTTGGAAAGAGGCGTGTGTGGTGCCGCTATTCAAATCTGGATCTCGTGAGGAAGCCAATAGTTCCAGGCCAATCTCTATATTACCAGTCTTGTCAAAAATTTGCGAGAAGGTTGTTTGCCGTCAGGTTATTGAATATTTTATTAGCAATAATATCCTGGCTTCCACACAATATGCCTACCGCAAATGTCACTCCACGGAAGATGCCCTCATCGATGTCGTTGACTGGATGGTATGCAGGATGAATGAGGGGGCACATCGTCGCGGCCACATCAGTGGATCTGAGCCGTGCCTTCGATAGCGTTGACCATATACTCATGCTTGCTAAACTTGCATGGCACGGCATTGACAGTTCCTGGTTCGCGAGCTACCTTGGCGAGCGTCGGCAGATGGTGAGAGGCGGTAACCTTTCCTTATCTCTGACCCATGGCGTTCCTCAAGGCTCCTTAACAGGCCCGGTCCTCTTTAGCATTTTCACAAACGACCTTGCATCCTCCCTGCCTCACGGACGCTTAGTATCCTATGCCGATGATACCTCCTTATTAGACTCCTCTCCTCCAGACCAGCTCAGCGCTCTGAAATCTCGCCAGGAGAAGACACTGAGGTCTATCCAATCCTACTTTAAATATAACTCCTTAAAAATGAATCCTACCAAAACAACTCTTCTTCTTGTCGGCACATCCCAGTCTCTAAAAAAACACCAGTTCCTTCTCAATCAACATATCCGGTCACGTCCTGGTCCCCTCCCCGTCCGTGAAGTTGCTCGGAATGGTTTTTGACAATAAATTATCCTGGGAGGAGCATATATCAAATGTTGTAAAAAAGTGCAACTCCATTCTTCTTTCACTTTACAAAATTCGTCACCACCTCACACCAGAGACCCGCAAGATCCTTATTCATGCTCACGTGTTTCCCCACATCATCTACTGTCTCTCAATCTGGGGTGGAGCTGCAGCCTGTCACTTGCACATAATTCAAAAACTAATAAATTTTGCGGCTCGGATAGTGACAGGTGCTCGAAAATTTGATCACATCTCGCCTATTTTAGATCAACTTGGCTGGCGAAAATTGACGACCTGGTCAAACATCGTGACTGCATCAAAGTCTTCAAGGCTTTGAATGATGCAAACACTCCGAAAGCTGTCCAGTCGTTATTTGTCCGACGTTCGGCCGTGTCGCAGCGAGTTACTCGCGCAACAGTCGGTGGCGAGTTACAGCTTCCTCCGTTTCGGCTTTCCTTGGCTCGCAGTACTTTTTCATACCGTGCATCTCAGTCCTGGAACAACCTGCCGGCAGCCGCCTCGGCTGCTCGTACGCTACCAGATCTTCTCGCCGCTATACCAAATCATCTGTTATTTGACATCTCATCTTCGGTGCAAAGATGGTTTGGCATTTTTATTTGCATCTGCATTAACATTTATGCGTCTGATTTAGGCATATGTACTAGCGCCTTCCCGAGTATGTGACGGGAGAAGTCTCTAGCGTCCTTGACCGATTTATGTGTAATGTGTATGCCTCTATGTACTCATCTTGACGGTGTTTTTGAAACGGATCAAACACTAAACCACAACGGAATGATTCGCCAATATATGAACTGAACTATAGGGCGGGGTGACGTATGTCAAAGACTATAAGGCGGGGTGACGTATGCCAGACTATAAGGCGGGGTGACGTATGTCACATACTATAAGGCGGGGTAACGTATGTCAGATACTATAAGGCGGGGTGACGTATGTCACAGACTATAAGGCGGGGTGACGTATGTCAGACTATAAGGCGGGGTGACGTATGTCACAGACTATAAGGCGGGGTGACGTATATCACAGACTATAAGGCGGGGTGACGTATGTCACAGACTATAAGATGGGGTGACGTATGTCATAGACTATAAGGCGGGGTGACGTATGTCAGACTATAAGGCGGGGTGACGTATGTCATAGACTATAAGGCGGGATGACGTATGTCAGACTATAAGGCGGGGTGACGTATGTCAGACTATAAGGCGGGGTGACGTATGTCACAGACTATAAGGCGGGGTGACGTATGTCACATACTATAAGGCGGGGTGACGTATGCCGCATACTATAAGGCGGGGTGACGTATGTCACAGATTATAAGGCGGGGTGACGTATGTCACAGATTATAAGGCGGGGTGACGTATGCCAGACTATAAGGCGGGGTGACGTATGCCAGACTATAAGGCGGGGTGACGTATGTCACATACTATAAGGCGGGGTGACTTATGTCACAGACTATAAGGCGGGGTGACGTATGTCACAGACTATAAGGCGGGGTGACGTATGTCACAGACGGATATCGAAAATAGAAAGCTGAGTGAACAATCAGAACATTGACGGGTAACAGCACACGATCGGAATAAACAGCAACTGGTCGCGAAATACGGGCTAAACTCGCCACAAGGTCTATTGAGATCGCTGGATACCACAAGATGACATCAGAACCAGGTAATGGCGCATTATACTCGAGGAACGAGGGCATTTCACAAACCAATTCATCAAAAGTCGATGGATGAAATAAAGAGTCAAGGGCAAGCAAGGTGCTATGCTGTAGATACGACCCCAAGGCAAACAATAATACATGAACAAAATAAATTAATCTGTTAGAGAAACAACCTGTCGAAGAGTGCGAACAATTGGTGCCTGGACATTAAAAGTACTAACACGGGATACATTCTAGACGGCATTTACAGCGTCAACACAAATAAGCGCCAAGACAAAACAAATAACGCGCAAGTACAAACCAATTGAGAGTAGACACAAGGAAGCACTATGGTTACGAAATTATCAATACCACCACGGAAGCTTCGGATTTATTGAGCACTCTTCAGTATCAATACACGTTCTGGTGGCTGTCGAAGTACGGTACGAAATACGTATGTCACCTGAACTCAACCTAGCTATCCGCCGCCCCCGGAGACCCCGCAGACTGACGACCGAAATAGAGCTGTTGGCTCGCTGCCAAGTGACGTTCAAACAGCTGGAGCGGTGCCTAGTTTTATGCCAACGAAATTTGACTAGACATTGAGTTTCACGCGACTTTGGGCGACGTCTGAGAATATGTATGATCAGATGGTAATAGTTCAGAGAAAAGAAAAGGGCTCACAAGACCCAAGGAATTGGGGACGAACAAAGACGACTGGCGGAGTGAATCATACCTTATTACTCTGGATAGGATATAGGACACAACACGAGGCTACGAGGAGGCTGCCACGGAACACATTCGAATGCCTATGTTTGCTCTCAGCCACCAGTGTGACACGTTCCCCGCTTACCTTGAACGCATCCCGTTGCAATCGGCTCCCCATACCACTAAACTTGGACAGGCCTCCGTGTTCAGTCAGCTCCCGTTAATACCACTAAACTTGGACAGGATACCATGTTCATAATACCACTAAACTTGGACAGGCCTCCGTGTTCAGTCAGCTCCCGTTAATACCACTAAACTTGGACAGGATCCCGTGTTCATAATACCACTAAACTTGGACAGGCCTCCGTGTTCAGTCAGCTCCCGTTAATACCACTAAACTTGGACAGGCCTCCGTGTTCAGTCAGCTCCCGTTAATACCACTAAACTTGGACAGGCCTCCGTGATCAGTCGGCTCCCGTTAATACCACTAAACTTGGACAGGCCTCCGTGTTCAGTCAGCTCCCGTTCATACCACTAAACTTGGACAGGCCTCCGTGGTCAGTCGGCTCCCGTTAATACCACTAAACTTGGACAGGCCTCCGTGTTCATAATGCCACTAAACTTGGACAGGCCTCCGTGTTCAGTCAGCTCCCGTTAATACCACTAAACTTGGACAGGCCTCCGTGTTCATAATACCACTAAACTTGGACAGGCCTCCGTGTTCAGTCAGCTCCCGTTAATACCACTAAACTTGGACAGGCCTCCGTGTTCAGTCAGCTCCCGTTCATACCACTAAACTTGGACAGGATCCCGTGTTCATAATACCACTAAACTTGGACAGGCCTCCGTGTTCATAATACCACTAAACTTGGACAGGCCTCCGTGTTCATAATACCACTAAACTTAGACAGGATCCCGTGTTCATAATACCACTAAACTTGGACAGGCCTGCGTGTTCATAATACCACTAAACTTGGACAGGCCTCCGTGTTCATAATCCCACTAAACTTGGACAGGCATCCGTGTTCATAATACCACTAAACTTGGACAGGCCTCCGTGTTCATAATACCACTAAACTTGGACAGGCCTCCGTGTTCATAATACCACGAAACTTGGACAGGCCTCCGTGTTCATAATCCCACTAAACTTGGACAGGCCTCCGTGTTCATAATACCACTAAACTTGGACAGGCCTCTGTGTTCAGTCGGCTCCCGATAATACCACAAAACTTGGACAGGCCTCCGTGTTCATAATCCCACTAAACTTAAACAGGCCTCCGTGTTCATAACACCACTAAACTTGGACAGGCCTCCGTGTTCATAATACCACTAAACTTGGACAGGCCTCCGTGTTCATAATACCACTAAACTTGGACAGGCCTCCGTGTTCACAATACCACTAAACTTGGACAGGCCTCCGTGTCCATAATACTACTAAGCTTGGACAGGCCCCCGTGTTCAGTCAGCTCCCGTTAATACCACTAAACTTGGACAGGCCTCCGTGTTCATAATACCACTAAACTTGGACAGGCCTCCGTGTTCATAGCACCACTAAACTTGGACAGGCCTCCGTGTTCAGTCAGCTCCCGTTAATACCACTAAACTTGGACAGGCCTCCGTGTTCAGTCGGCTCCCCTTAATACCACTAAACTTGGACAGGCCTCCGTGTTCAGTCAGCTCCCGTTAATACCACTAAACTTGCACAGGCCTCCGTGTTCAGTCGGCTCCCGATAATACCACTAAACTTGGACAGGCCTCCGTGTTCAGTCGGCTCCCGATAATACCACTAAACTTGGACAGGCCTCCGTGTTGTCAGCTCCCGTTAATACCACTAAACTTGGACAGGCCCCCGTGTTCAGTCGGCTCCCGATAATACCACTAAACTTGGACAGGATCCCGTGTTCATAATACCACTAAACTTGGGACAGGCCTCCGTGTTCAGTCAGCTCCCGTTCATACCACTAAACTTGGACAGGCCTCCGTGTTCAGTCGGCTCCCGATAATACCACTAAACTTGGACAGGCCTCCGTGTTCAGTCAGCTCCCGTTAATACCACTAAACTTGGACAGGCCTCCGTGTTCATAATACCACTAAACTTGGACAGGCCTCCGTGTTCAGTCGGCTCTCGATAATACCACTACACTTGGACAGGCCTCCGTGTTCAGTCGGCTCCCGTTAATACCACTAAACTTGGACAGGCCTCCGTGTTAATAATACCACTAAACTTGGACAGGCCTCCGTGTTCATAATACCACTAAACTTGGACAGGCCTCCGTGTTCAGTCGGCTCCCGTTAATACCACTAAACTTGGACAGGATCCCGTGTTCATAATACCACTAAACTTGGACAGGCCTCCGTGTTCATAATACCACTAAACTTGGACAGGCCTCCGTGTTCAGTCAGCTCCCGTTAATACCACTAAACTTGGACAGGCCTCCGTGTTCAGTCAGCTCCCGTTAATACCACTAAACTTGGACAGGCCTCCGTGTTCATAATACCACTAAACTTGGACAGGCCTCCGTGTTCATAATACCACTAAATTTGGACAGGCCTCAGTGTTCACAATCCCACTAAATTTGGACAGGCCTCCGTGTTCATAATCCCACTAAACTTGGACAGGCCTCCGTGGTCAGTCGGCTCCCGTTAATACCACTAAACTTGGACAGGCCTCAGTGTTCATAATACCACTAAATTTGGACAGGCCTCCGTGTTCAGTCGGCTCCCGTTAATACCACTAAACTTGGACAGGCCTCCGTGTTCATAATACCACTAAACTTGGACAGGCCTCCGTGTTCAGTCGGCTCCCGATAATACCACTAAACTTGGACAGGCCTCCGTGTTCAGTCGGCTCCCGATAATACCACTAAACTTGGACAGGCCTCCGTGTTCAGTCAGCTCCCGTTAATACCACTAAACTTGGACAGGATCCCGTGTTCATAATACCACTAAACTTGGACAGGCCTCCGTGTTCAGTCGGCTCCCGTTAATACCACTAAACTTGGACAGGCCTCCGTGTTCATAATACCACTAAACTTGGACAGGCCTCCGTGTTCAGTCGGCTCCCGATAATACCACTAAACTTGGACAGGCCTCCGTGTTCAGTCGGCTCCCGATAATACCACTAAACTTGGACAGGCCTCCGTGTTCAGTCGGTTCCCGTTAATACCACTAAACTTGGACAGGCCTCCATGTTCATAATACCACTAAACCTGGACAGGCCTCCGTGTTCATAATACCACTAAACTTGGACAGGCCTCCGTGTTCATAATACCACTAAACTTGGAAAGGCCTCCGTGTTCATAATACCACTAAACTTGGACAGGCCTCCGTGTTCATAATACCACTAAACTTGGACAGGCCTCCGTGTTCAGTCGGCTCCCGTTAATAGCACTAAATTTGGACAGGATCCCGTGTTCATAATACCACTAAACTTGGACAGGCCTCCGTGTTCATAATACCACTAAACTTGGACAGGCCTCCGTGTTCATAATACCACTAAATTTGGACAGGCCTCCGTGTTCATAATCCCACTAAACTTGGACAGGCCTCCGTGTTCATAATACCACTAAACTTGGACAGGCCTCCGTGTTCAGTCGGCTCCCGTTAATACCACTAAACTTGGACAGGCCTCCGTGTTCAGTCAGCTCCCGTTAATACCACTAAACTTGGACAGGATCCCGTGTTCATAATACCACTAAACTTGGACAGGCCTCCGTGTTCAGTCGGCTCCCGTTAATACCACTAAACTTGGACAGGCCTCCGTGTTCAGTCGGCTCCCGATAATACCACTAAACTTGGACAGGATCCCGTGTTTATAATACCACTAAACTTGGACAGGCCTCCGTGTTCATAATACCACTAAACTTGGACAGGCCTGCGTGTTCAGTCAGCTCCCGTTAATACCACTAAACTTGGACAGGCCTCCGTGTTCAGTCAGCTCCCGTTAATACCACTAAACTTGGACAGGATCCCGTTTTCATAATACCACTAAACTTGGACAGGCCTCCGTGTTCAGTCAGCTCCCGTTAATATCACTAAACTTGGACAGGCCTCCGTGTTCATAATACCACTAAACTTGGACAGGATCCCGTGTTCATAATACCACTAAACTTGGACAGGCCTGCGTGTTCATAATACCACTAAACTTGGACAGGCCTCCGTGTTCATAATCCCACTAAACTTGGACAGGCCTCCGTGTTCATAATACCACTAAACTTGGACAGGCCTCCGTGTTCAGTCGGCTCCCGTTAATACCACTAAACTTGGACAGGATCCCGTGTTCATAATACCACTAAGCTTGGACAGGCCTCCGTGTTCATAATCCCACTAAACTTGGACAGGCCTCCGTGTTCATAATACCACTAAACTTGGACAGGCCTCCGTGTTCAGTCGGCTCCCGTTAATACCACTAAACTTGGACAGGATCCCGTGTTCATAATACCACTAAGCTTGGACAGGCCTCCGTGTTCATAATACCACTAAACTTGGACAGGCCTCCGTGTTCATAATACCACTAAACTTGGACAGGATCCCGTGTTCAGTCAGCTCCCGTTAATGCCACTAACATTAACCATTTTCTACTGTACATTCGGCCCCCGTTAACACCACTAACCCTGACCATGCCCCACTGTACAGCGAATTCCAATAACACCACTAACCTGTCTTGTTGTACAGTCAGCTGCCGTTAACACCACTAACCTTGGAGAGACCCCGCTGTACAGATGGCTCCGAATGGTAGCCTTGCTCGGTGACTGTCTCCCGGCCAGCTCTTCCTGGCCAGTCGGACTCGTAGGCGTCCTCGTCCTCGTCTGAGTCGAGGCTGTCGTAGAGCGAGTTACGAGGCACCCGCACCCGACATACCTGCACAAGAGAGGGCAGAGTATTGTTTAGTTGCAAAGTATTGAATACGGCGTAACAACACAGACAGGTCGTGGCTATTTGATAGGCAGCGCAACTTAACCCAGAGCCAGACCAGTAATTCTGAAGGACACAGCAACAACAGAGGTTATCCAGCCGAGTCTCAGGGACCGTTAGGCGTAAGCACACGCCATGTCATGAATGTATTACCGGTCTTTATAAATTCACATCAGTTCTTAGACATTGGGATTAAAACTACATGGAAGACATCTAAGACATCGCTAGCCCTCACAGTTCACACACTCGCACGGACCAGCGACAGAGATGAGTAATTCAACTCCAATCCTTCAGATAATCGGCCATGGATCAACACGTCCTCAACCCCACCTCTCACCGTCCTTCTCCAGTCCATTCCCGACATCCTCATCCCACATCTCCCCGTCCTTCTCCAGCCCGTTACCGACATCCTCATCCCACCTCTCCCCGTCCTTCTCCAGCCCGTTCCCGACATCCTCATCCCACCTCTCCCCGTCCTTCTCCAGCCCGTTCCCGACATCGTCATCCCCACCTCTCCCCGTCCTTCTCCAGCCCGTTACCGACATCGTCATCCCACCTCTCCCCGTCCTTCTCCAGCCCGTTCCCGACATCGTCATCCCCACCTCTCCCCGCCCTTCTCCAGCCCGTTCCAGACATCCTCATCCCACCTCTCCCCGTCCTTCTCCAGCCCGTTCCCGACATCCTCATCCCACCACTCCCCGTCCTTCTCCAGCCCATTCCCGACATCCTCAACACCACCACTCCCCGTCCTTCTCCAGCCCATTCCCGACATCCTCAACACCACCTATCCCCGTCCTTCTCCAGCCCGTTCCCGACATCGTCATCCCACCTCTCCCCGTCCTTCTCCAGTCCGTTCCCGACATCGTCATCCCCACCTCTCCCCGTCCTTCTCCAGCCCGTTCCCGACATCGTCATCTCACCTCTCCCCGTCCTTCTCCAGCCCATTCCCGACATCCTCAACACCACCACTCCCCGTCCTTCTCCAGCCCATTCCCGACATCCTCAACACCACCTCTCCCCGTCCTTCTCCAGCCCGTTCCCGACATCCTCAACCCCACCTCTCCCCGTCCTTCTCCAGCCCGTTCCAGACATCCTCAACCACAACTCTCCCCGTCCTTCTCCAGCCCATTCCCGACATCCTCATCCCACCTCTCCCCGTCCTTCTCCAGCCCGTTCCCGACATCCTCATCCCACCACTCCCCGTCCTTCTCCAGCCCGTTCCAGACATCCTCAACCCCAACTCTCCCCGTCCTTCTCCAGCCCGTTCCAGACATCGTCATCCCACCTCTCCCCGTCCTTCTCCAGCCCGTTCCCGACATCCTCATCCCACCACTCCCCGTCCTTCTCCAGCCCGTTCCAGACATCCTCAACCCCAACTCTCCCCGTCCTTCTCCAGCCCGTTCCCGACATCGTCATCCCCACCTCTCCCCGTCCTTCTCCAGCCCGTTACCGACATCGTCATCCCACCTCTCCCCGTCCTTCTCCAGCCCGTTACCGACATCCTCATCCCACCTCTCCCCGTCCTTCTCCAGCCCGTTCCCGACATCCTCATCCCACCACTCCCCGTCCTCCAGCCCGTTCCAGACATCCTCAACCCCAACTCTCCCCGTCCTTCTCCAGCCCGTTCCCGACATCGTCATCCCACCCCTCCCCGTCCTTCTCCAGCCCGTTCCAGACATCCTCAACCACAACTCTCCCCGTCCTTCTCCAGCCCGTTCCCGACATCGTCATCCCCACCTCTCCCCGTCCTTCTCCAGCCCGTTCCCGACATCGTCATCCCACCTCTCCCCGTCCTTCTCCAGCCCATTCCCGACATCCTCAACCCCACCTCTCCCCGTCCTTCTCCAGCCCGTTCCCGACATCGTCATCCCACCTCTCCCCGTCCTTCTCCAGCCCGTTCCCGACATCCTCAACACCACCTCTCCCCGTCCTTCTCCAGCCCGTTCCCGACATCGTCATCCCACCTCTCCCCGTCCTTCTCCAGCCCGTTCCCGACATCGTCATCCCACATCTCCCCGTCTTTCTCCAGCCCGTTCCCGACATCCTCAACCCCGCCTCTCCCCGTCCTTCTCCAGCCCGTTCCCGACATCCTCAACCCCGCCTCTCCCCGTCCTTCTCCAGCCCGTTCCCGACATCGTCATCCCACCACTCCCCGTCCTCCAGCCCGTTCCCGACATCGTCATCCCCACCTCTCCCCGTCCTTCTCCAGCCCATTCCCGACATCCTCAACACCACCACTCCCCGTCCTTCTCCAGCCCATTCCCGACATCGTCATCCCACATCTCCCCGTCTTTCTCCAGCCCGTTCCAGACATCCTCATCCCACCTCTCCCCGTCCTTCTCCAGCCCATTCCCGACATCCTCAACCCCACCTCTCCCCGTCCTTCTCCAGCCCGTTACCGACATCATCATCCCACCTCTCACCGTCCTTCTCCAGCCCATTCCCGACATCCTCAACACCACCACTCCCCGTCCTTCTCCAGCCCATTCCCGACATCCTCAACACCACCTCTCCCCGTCCTTCTCCAGCCCGTTCCCGACATCGTCATCCCACCTCTCCCCGTCCTTCTCCAGCCCGTTCCCGACATCGTCATCCCACATCTCCCCGTCTTTCTCCAGCCCGTTCCCGACATCCTCAACCCCGCCTCTCCCCGTCCTTCTCCAGCCCGTTCCCGACATCCTCAACCCCGCCTCTCCCCGTCCTTCTCCAGCCCGTTCCCGACATCGTCATCCCACCTCTCCCCGTCCTTCTCCAGCCCATTCCCGACATCGTCATCCCACATCTCCCCGTCTTTCTCCAGCCCGTTCCAGACATCCTCATCCCACCTCTCCCCGTCCTTCTCCAGCCCATTCCCGACATCCTCAACCCCACCTCTCCCCGTCCTTCTCCAGCCCGTTCCCGACATCGTCAACCACAACTCTCCCCGTCCTTCTCCAGCCCGTTACCGACATCATCATCCCACCTCTCACCGTCCTTCTCCAGCCCATTCCCGACATCCTCAACACCACCACTCCCCGTCCTTCTCCAGCCCATTCCCGACATCCTCAACACCACCTCTCCCCGTCCTTCTCCAGCCCGTTCCCGACATCGTCATCCCACCTCTCCCCGTCCTTCTCCAGCCCGTTCCCGACATCCTCATCCCACCTCTCCCCGTCCTTCTCCAGCCCGTTCCCGACATCGTCATCCCACATCTCCCCGTCTTTCTCCAGCCCGTTCCAGACATCCTCAACCACAACTCTCCCCGTCCTTCTCCAGCCCGTTCCCGACATCCTCATCCCACCACTCCCCGTCCTTCTCCAGCCCGTTCCAGACATCCTGAACCCCACCTCTCCCCGTCCTTCTCCAGCCCGTTCCCGATATCGTCATCCTCCACTCACCCTCCCTCCCCACCCTTTTCCCAATTTTACCCCTCCGCCGCGACCTCACCATCTGCGCGAGGTCGGTGAACTTGTGCGGCGCGTGCGGCGTCTCCTGGGAGGAGAGTTTCCTGGGCGGCGCCGTGGCTGCCTCCATCGCCGCCGCTGCCGAGCTCTTCGGGTCGTACAGCGCCTGTAGCGTGCCTGCTTTCCGCATTCCGCCGAAGTAGGCGCTGCCGTGCGCGTAGCCCACATCCTGCCGGCGCACGGAGGAGGCGTCAACTCGGGAGACAACACAGAGCTGTGGTGATCAGAGCAGGCGAAACACGGAGGAGGCGTCAACTCGGGAGACAACACACAGCTGTGGTGATCAGAGCAGGCGAAACACGGAGGAGGCGTCAACTCAGGGGGCAATACACAGCTGTGGTGATCAGAGCAGGCGAAACACGGAGAAGGCGTCAACTCGGGAGACAACACACAGCTGTGGTGATCAGAGCAGGCAAAACACGGAGGAGGCGTCAACTCAGGGGACAATACACAGCTGTGATCAGAGCAGGCGAAACACGGAGGAGGCGTCAACTCAGGAGACAACACAGCTGTGGTGATCAGAGCAGGCGAAACATATCGCCTTGATCGGACGCATTCGTACAGGACACATTCGCGCACGGGTGACTCCCAAACGGCGTCACCAAGTCCACTCTGCCCCCCCCCCCCCCCGGCGTCCGCAGCGTCTCCGTATCCGTCCGCGTCTCCGTATCAGCGTCTCCGTATCCGTCAGCGTCTCCGTCAGCGTCTCCGTCAGCGTCTCCGTCAGCGTCTCCGTATCCGTCAGCGTCTCCGCATCCGTCAGCGTCTCCGTATCAGCGTCTCCGTCAGTGTCTCATATCCGTCCGCGTCTCCGTATCAGCGTCTCCGTATCCGTCAGCGTCTCCGTCAGCGTCTCCGTATCCGTCAGCGTCTCCGTATCAGCGTCTCCGTATCCATCAGCGTCTCCGTATCCGTCAGCGTCTCCGTATCCGTCAGCGTCTCCGTATCCGTCAGCGTCTCCGTATCCGTCAGCGTCTCCGTATCCGTCAGCGTCTCCGTCAGCGTCTCCGTATCCGTATTCGTCGTCAGCGTCTTGATCTCGGCGAAGCTGCCGAACTGCCCAACTGGAGGGTGCGGTAGTCACCCAGGCCACTCTAGTCACCCGGGTCACCCAGGACTCCAGGAGGGTTCACCACCCCTCCCCATTCCCCAGCCTCGCCGTCCGTACCTTGATCTCGTCGAAGCTGCCGAACTGGAGGGTGCGGTAGCGGTCGATCGGAGGACGGATGTACTCGCAGTAGTCGGAGTTCTTCACCTCCTCCAGCTGACGCACACAGGACACATACGCCAGCCTGCAGGCAATGGTCGGGTCGGTGAGACGCAACCGGTCACAAAGAAGGCGGCGAAACGGGCGGCTACGACAGGATGACGAAGTATAGAATCATGATCGGAGGCCATTCTTATAAAAAGAAATCGGGCCGTGTCTGTTTTTTGTTTTAAAGAATGACTGCAGTACCCGGCGCGGGAGATGTTTAGCGTTGAAACAGCGCCTCGGAAATGCAGCAGCAAAGTCAAATAATATGCAGGTATTTTACACAGTGCCCAAACATAACACATTTCCAGTCCTGAGGCCATTCTTTAAAAAAAATTGAGCCACGGCTCGATTTTTTTATTATTATAAGAATGGTCTCTGATCATTGCTTAAAGTATTTTGTTTAAATTGAATTATGGTTAGAATAACAAAAGTGGTACGATTAATTCATAGGTGGGTCAATCTGCGAAAGAGAGCATCTGCGAGAGAAAATCTGCGAAAGGAGCAATCAATAATTACCGAGAGTTAATAAATGTCGCGACAACAGGCGCACAAAGAAATCTGATAGCAAAAACAAATAGAAGGCAGCACATACAGCAAAAACAAATAGAAGGCAGCACATACAATCAAACCGAAAAAAAAACAATACACTTACGTCTAGTCTCCAACGAGACCTGACCCGCAATAATACACCAAAACCGGCACACGCTCCGTGGACCCATAACCTAACCAGCCCCGTCTCGCCGCGCCTGCCTCCATTTCAGCACGACACTCACCTGGACTGTATATCGGGCAGACTGGGCACCTTGACCGTCAGCACGCCACTCACCTGGACTGTATATCGGGCAGACTGGGCACCTTGACCGTCTCGGCGAACGGGTTCCAGCGTTTCCAGAGCAGCCACCAGCCGGAGAGCGAGTCGCCGTAGTTGGTGAGCGAGGCGTCGTCCTGCGAGCCGACGTCCACGGCCAGCACCATGTGCGCGCCCATCTGGGAGCGCATCACGTCCGCTGCCGGACACGAGGCGCGAGGGGGGGGGGGGGGGGGCACGGTGATAGCGTGGGGGGGGGGGGGGCACAGAACAGGCTCGTATACGGACCGCTCGCAGCAGAATATATAACGACCAGACCACGGGCCGGAATCAAAGTAAAACAAACACTTATACCATAATCAGAAAGTATTTTATTTTGCATCAGCAGAACGGCTATGACACGACTAGTGCTTGAGACCTCTAATGCCCAACTCCTAAAACAATACACTGCAGCAATCGCGAAATAAAAGAAAGCCAGCAACCATTAGGACCTTATTCATATGTATTTGACACCAAATTACGAATAAATTACGACGAGCAAGTCAGGCGTGATCCTCTAAAGACGAGGCATCAAGTAGACACAAGTTATCGACTATACTAACCGCGCAGAAGGAGCAACAGAAGGAGCAAAGACCGAACTGACGACCAACCGACCGACCATCGCACCGCAATCGTTGAATGTGCCGTATGCTTTTTTTTCCTCGGATATTGACCCGAAATTAGCGTGTAAATCCAAATCGAACAAAGTACACGAGGAAGCATATACTACATATTTGGCGCCCTGCATATGCAATTACACAGCTATGCAACTTCACAGTCGTAAGAAGAAAACAACTTTGTGAACAAAACACGTCAAGTTTAACCAACACTACCGGTACGTATCCGCTCGTGTGGAGGTTCTAACATTGATTGAATGACTACTAGAGCAGGACCAGAGCACGCCTAGTCAGCTCAGCAAGTGTAACCCACGCAGCACCTGCTATTTCGGTAGAGCGCAAGCCTGCCAGTGTGAACGCTGAGAGTGATCTGAAGAGCGACACCAGGCCAGCCGGTGATGCCCTGCAGTGCACGTGTTGGCGTGGTGACGAACAATCACAACTTGCTGCTATCATTCAAAACATTGCAGTTAATGCTACGAAAAAACAGTTAAAGGGACTGTCCCACCTTAACATTATACTTGAGTTGAGATAGCCATGTTGTTGGATTTGCATTGAAATATAGTAGGGTAGCAGTTAAACAACCACATAGGTCTAATCGAAAAGAAATACGAGCTTGGTCTCGACAATTGTAACGAATAAACGCTACGTGTATCTGAATACGGGTCTAAAGCCGATGACGTCGTCTCTCTTTACCAAATGGTGATGGTAGTCGACTTGTTTTAAGGTGAACCTTGGAGATATTTGCTACATTGCAATGGTTTGGTAATTGGTTTCTTTTGTATTCAAAGCGCCAGAATTGTCTCCAAATAATTGTGCCATAATTTCGCTGCGTAAAGGATTTCTGTGTAGCTCTCTAGAGCTCAATATGACGTCATCAACCAAAATATTAAAACTTAACTTTTTATTAAATTGAGCATTGTTTGCGAGAAACAAATGTCATAATTGTGTTCGGCAGCAATTACTTCATATTTTGCACCACAAGCGACGTACATTTGACCCTTTTGGGAAGGTGGGACAGTCCCTTTAACTCCTTTCCATCGAATTATACCCCTTTCATCGAATTATATCTAGTTTCCAATAGAACTTCGCATGCATGTTGCATTCCACACGGCAATGTTTCTGCCGTTCGCAGCCAGTGTGTATCCCTGTTTCCCTCTGCAGAGGTGCGCGGCGGGTGGGGAAGGGACGCGTCACGAGACGGGGCCGGGCAGAGCCGTCCTACCTGGCACATTATTCACATAGCAGCCGTCGACGAGCAGGTGGTTGTCGGCCGGGTCACAGACGGGCGGCAACACGCCTGCTATGCTCATACTGGCGCGCACGTAGCGCCACAGGGTGCCTATAGTGGCGTACAGAAGGCAGAGAGCGGCGCAGGGATGTCATGGGGGGTGCCAGGTCAGGTCACTCAGGCTGCCGCTCGAGGGTTGAAGTGGACGGAGTAATGCCAGGTGGAATAGAGGCAGAGTCGGAGGCGAGGGACGCCGCTCGAGGGTTGGAGTGGACGGAGTAATGCCAGGTGGAATAGAGGCAGAGTCGGAGGCGAGGGACGCCGCTGGAGGGTTGGAGTGGACGGAGTCGGAGGCGAGGGACGCCGCTCGAGGGTTGGAGTGGACGGAGTCGGAGGCGAGGGACGCGGAGAGGCGGCAGTCATTTGATCCTGCAGGGGCCGTGACCAAATCGAGGGTGGAGGGTAGTCGGTAGATGGCAGGTGACCGATGGTGGAGGTAGATGGCGGGGGAGGGGGACCGATGGAGGGTATATGGTAGACATAATCAGATGGTGGAGGGTAGATGGTAGACAGAATCAGATGATGGAGGGTAGATGGTAGACATAATCAGATGGTGGAGTGTAGATGGTAGACATAATCAGATGGTGGATGGTATATGGTAGAGAATCAGATGGTGGAGGGTAGATGGTAGACAGAATCAGATGGTGGAGGGTAGATGGTAGACAGAAACAGATGATAGAGAGTAGATGGTAGACAGAAACAGATGGTGGAGGGTAGATGGTAGACATAATCAGATGATAGAGAGTAGATGGTAGACAGAAACAGATGGTGGAGGGTAGATGGTAGACATAATCAGATGGTGGAGGGTAGATGGTAGACAGAATCAGATGGTGGATGGTAGATGGTAGAGAATCAGATGGTGGAGGGTAGAAGGTAGACAGAATCAGATGGTGGAGGGTAGATGGTAGACAGAATCAGATGGCGGAAGGTAGATGGTAGACATAATCAGATGGCGGAGGGTAGATGGTAGACAGAAACAGATGGCGGAGGGTAGATGGTAGACATAATCAGATGGCGGAGGGTAGATGGTAGACATAATCAGATGGTGGATGGTAGATGGTAGAGAATCAGATGGTGGAGGGTAGATGGTAGACAGAAACAGATGGTGGAGGGTAGATGGTAGACATAATCAGATGGTGGAGGGTAGATGGTAGACATAATCAGATGGTGGAGGGTAGATGGTAGACAGAATCAGATGGTGGATGGTAGATGGTAGAGAATCAGATGGCGGAGGGTAGATGGTAGACATAATCAGATGGCGGAGGGTAGATGGTAGACATAATCAGATGGCGGAGGGTAGATGGTAGACATAATCAGATGGCGGAGGGTAGATGGTAGACATAATCAGATGGCGGAGGGTAGATGGTAGACATAATCAGATGGCGGAGGGTAGATGGTAGACAGAAACAGATGGCGGAGGGTAGATGGTAGACATAATCAGATGGCGGAGGGTAGATGGTAGACATAATCAGATGGCGGAGGGTAGATGGTAGACATAATCAGATGGCGGAGGGTAGATGGTAGACATAATCAGATGGCGGAGGGTAGATGGTAGACATAATCAGATGGCGGAGGGTAGATGGTAGACATAATCAGATGGCGGAGGGTAGATGGTAGACATAATCAGATGGCGGAGGGTAGATGGTAGACATAATCAGATGGCGGAGGGTAGATGGTAGACATAATCAGATGGCGGAGGGTAGATGGTAGACAGAAACAGATGGCGCAGGGTAGAAGTCTAGAGGTGGAGAGCGAGGTAAGAGGTAAGTGAGGGTAAATAGTGGAGGGTTGAGGCCTGTGGTGACTGATGTGAGGAGTGGAGGGTTGGGGCGTGTGGTGACTGCTGTGAGGAGGAGGTGCACGCTAAGGAGGAGGAGGCGGTAACGTGGGGAAGGCACGCCATATGCGGCCCTGGAGAGTGCGGAGGTCGCGAGATGCAAGAAAATGGAGGTCCAAACTGCCAATGTACTTACCGCTACGAGCGATAAGTAGCACAGATGAGCGCCATAGATGATAGATGAGCGCCAATTTTCCCGGAGGCTAAATTCTGGAGAGCAGCAACTAAAGATAACTCGAAATATGGACGGACAAATATATATATATATATATATATATATATATATATATATATATATATATATATATATATATATATATATATATATATATATATATATATATATATATATATATATATATATATATATATATATATATATATATATATATATATAACCGCCACACTTAAGCCATACCGACCCAACTTTGCCAAACCAAAAACTAAAACCCGAGTTAGATGTCACGCTGGCATAGTGCTATGCAGAGGTGAGAACACTGCACAATATCATTTAATTATGCTAGCATTTCCAAGTAAAAGGCAGTAAGAATCTTGCTCGTGAATTTCCACCAAGAACTTTTCTTATTTTGATCTGATTTGGATTATTATGACCTATAGGTCATAAGTATTCTTCAGATAACATCATCGACAAAACAGGAACGTTTTACGTAACCAAGGGGAGGGTTAACCCGCCATTGACTGGGGGGGAGGGGGGGGGGGGGGTCGCCCCCCTGGCGAACTTTCGCAATAGCTAAAAACCAATAGCGCTATCGACGTGAAACTTCGGGTACCTTCTCCTATATCAATTTCACCCCTTCTGTGCAAAAATGAAGCAATTTCGTCGACATTTTTCGAGATATAGCGAATTTAGTGACGTCACTACACACGAGTTTGACACAAAAATCAGCTAAACTTTAGCAGGCCGTACAATACCATATTTTGAACAACATGCAATCGAAAAACGTCAAAAGATAGCAAATGGCAATGGCTACAAAATGGCTATTTCGGATTTGTGCAAATTTTGTTTTTGACCCCAACAAAGATTTTTTTGTTTTGAAAAAAATGCATTTCAAATCAAAATTTTCAAACAATAAAAAAAAACGGAAAATATAATGGAGAAACACATGTGGACAATACCCAAACCAAATTTAAAAGCAATATAATTATTTTTGACTGAATTTTGGCTCCTTAAAGGGAATAGTTCACCTTTAACATGGAGTTTTGGACTGAGATAGCAGATTTGTAGAGCAGATCTAAAAATGGTGAAAGAATTACATCCCTACGTTAAGTAATTTCGACACAGGACTAGTGGGCCCGCTTTCATGTCCGCTGTTCCGGGCCACGATCGGGACATGAACGCTCGCCGCCGGAGGCAGGAACACTCTCTGGCACGTAGTCTCTGATCACGACGCCTCGTTAATATCCGCTCAGCCGCCCGGGCGGCCCCTTGTCAGAGACTGTACTTTGCGTCAGGCGGAGCGGGGCGGAGCCAGAACGCCAGCTGCTGTACGCTTTCTCGTGAAATACAAAGAGAAACTTACTTCTTTCTCCACATGTATCGATCAGTTGCCCAAAGGAAAGTAATATTCGTAGTTTTGAGCTCAAGATGCACCGTATGGTTGAATTTCAAGACAACTTTCAAGGTGACCTATTCCCTTTAAGTACGAGTAACTCATGAAGTCATATTTTGAAGAAAAAAAAATTTGTCTTTTAGTGACAAACAAATAAATGCGAGCACTGTGTTTCGGAGACAAAACTGGTATAGAAAGATGCATTTTGCATTTAGATTTATAAATTTCAAATTTTGACCTTATGTGACCTGACTTTGACCTGATATGGTGTCCGTTAATGAAAATGGCTGCTACTATCTAATTCTACGTATAAAATAACCCATAAAACATGTGTCGCATGGCTTTCGTAGCACTCTTGCCAATAGTGATCTGACCTTGAACTTTGCTTACAATTTCACTTTCGCTTATGCGGGAGATGCATTATACCTTTGAGATCACTTTATGCGATAATAGCCACAATCTAAGGCTCAGTGTGGAAAGTATGGCCCATAAACCCAAATACCTCAACTTTGACCTTTGAACTGACCTGACATGTGACCTTATTTTACAATTTCGCGTATCTTTAGATTCGTCTCTTTCAGAGCTTTCGAATGCCGCCTTGCACGTCTCGTTGCGATCATTGGTTCGAAGTATAACCAGGGGGAGGGGACGCCCCCCCCCCCCCGCCAGCCAATGGCGTGCGGCTGAGACCCCAGCCAATGCTGGGATAAGGGTCATTAGTTATATATTTTAATAAGAAAGATGCTCTGGAAAATGTTAGCCTTGCTTTCAAAACGGCCGAAAAATTATAAATAAGAATGCGAGAGGAACAAATCAGGACTGTAAGGAAATCGTGCGCATAGATCCTTAGCGGAGATAAGAGCATGCAGTGCAGTAAAACGGATTCGTTGACAGTTCCAATTTGGGCAGTAACGCAAATATAAGGCGTGAGCCAGAGTTGAATTTGTGGTCTTCGCTACAGCATACAAACTGATCACAGATCAAAACTGAATGTATGTAAAAAGTGCAGCAATTTGCTTGGCTTATGTTATCGGGTTTTCTTTCGAGAAAGGTCAGCAATCCTACCAGACCCCCACGCCCAGAGTCGTGCTGCGTCCTCCGTCCACGCCGTCCATTTGTAGTGTATATTCTGTACTTCGTGATATATCAGGTCGGCACTACAACAGGCGCAGGACTGGCAGACGAACCCCACACCAAATCAAACACTACTGAACAAACTGAGCCACCGGATCCCACCCCACTGGCTGTGCGTGAACCAAGTGACATCACAGCTCCCTGCATCTCCCACAGCTTAACTTAGCTTGCAAAGCCCAGCAGACACCCGTTACGACGCAACCCACGATATGGATAACGCAGCCCACAACTACAAACTACGTCCATGCACCACCGGTCAAAAACCCAATCTCAATCCCAATCCCAGCTGCAGCCAACACGAAGCTCATTCTCTGCAGTCGGCCGTCCGAGTTGGTCATTTCTAACACGTCACTGCTTCGGTCTTTGCTCCTGACCCTGCGCACGGGGCCCGCCCGTCCGTCCGTCCGTCCGTCCGGCGGCGGCGGCCATTACCTGGCAGGTTGTTGACGTAGCCGCCGTCGAGCAGCAGGTGTCCGTCGCGGGGGTCGCAGAGCGGCGGCATGAAGCCAGAGAGCGACATCGAGCCTCGTACGTACCGCCACAGCGAGCCTGTCATCGCGCCGCAGCCGCGCACACAGACAGAGGCACACGTTCAGCGGGCTGGGTACTGATACAAGACCATACCAGGCCGTCCCCTCCACACACAGACAGAGGCACACGTTCAGCGGGCTGGGTACTGATACCAGACCATGCCAGGCCGTCCCCCTCCACACACTGACAGAGGCACACGTTCAGCGGGCTGGGTACTGATACAAGACCATACCAGGCCGTCCCCTCCACACACAGACAGAGGCACACGTTCAGCGGGCTGGGTACTGATACCAGACCATGCCAGGCCGTCCCCCTCCACACACAGGTAACGGTGGGGCTGGCGTCACCGTCGCGGCCGGGCAATCAAATCAAGGTTCAAGGTTACTATCACCGTTGTTGGTCTGGAGTCATGGGGAAGCTTTATGACGTCACCAGATTCTGGCTAAGAGCGAATCTTAGGCGGACCCGATCGGACTTAATGACTACGAGCAGTAGGTTTCGTCCCGATCGGACTTAATGGCTACGAGCTGTAGGCCGACCCGATCGGACTTAATGGCTACGAGCTGTAGGCCGACCCGATCGGACTTAATGACTACGAGCAGTAGGTTTCGTCACGATCGGACTTAATGGCTACCAGCTGTAGGCCGACCCGATCGGACTTAATGGCTACGAGCTGTAGGCCGACCCGATCGGACTTAATGACTACGAGCTGTAGGCCGACCCGATCGGACTTAATGGCTACGAGCTGTAAGCCGACCCGAGCGGACTTAATGACTACGAGCTGTAGGCCGACCCGATCAGACTTAATGACTACGAGCTGTAGGCCGACCCGATCGGACCTAATGGCGGGGTTAGGTTAGGTTAGATTAGGTTAGTTTAGTTTCATTAATTCCGATCGGTTCGGCCTACCGCTCGTAGCTATTAAATCGGGGCGGCCTAAGATTCGCTCGTATCTGGTGACGTAATAAAGCTTCCCTATGACTCAAGACCAACAACAGTGATAGTAACCTTGAACCTTGATTTGATTGTCCGGCCGCGACGGTGACGACAGGCCCCACCGTTACCCACACACATACAGGCGTATCTGTCCAGCAGAAGTGTCCAGTCAGCGAATTTAAGCTCACTAAAGGCTGAAACACAGTCTTTAAGCAGCTGCAGAAAACGCATGCGGATCCCTGTGGGCGCCTATTTAAACACATGGGTCAGTTCCAACAGCTGATTTTTTGTCTTCCCGCAAGTCGCGCATCGTGCAGTTGATGATGCGACCTCCGTTCAATGTATTTGAATAGGCGCCCGCATCCACAGTTCGCGCAGCTGCGCGAAGACTGTGTTTCCACCTGATCTCCCGCGCCCCGCACGTCAGACACACATTCAGGGGCTCACATACCAAACGGCACCACACACGTCAAAGACACACATTCAGGGGCTCACATACCAAACCGCGCACTGTACGTCAAAGACACACATTCAGGGGCTCACATACCAAACCGCACCACGCACGTCAAAGACACACATTCAGGGGCTCACATACCAAACCGCGCACTGTACGTCAAAGACACACATTCAGGGGCTCACATACCAAACCGCGCCCCGTAGTCAAAGACACACATTCAGGGGCTCACATACCAAACCGCGCACTGTACGTCAAAGACACACATTCAGGGGCTCACATACCAAACCGCGCACTGTACGTCAAAGACACACATTCAGGGGCTCACATACCAAACCGCGCACTGTACGTCAAAGACACACATTCAGGGGCTCACATACCAAACCGCGCACTGTACGCCAAAGACACACATTCAGGGGGCTCACATACCAAACCGCGCACTGTACGACAAAGACACACATTCAGGGGCTCACATACCAAACCGCGCCCCGCACGTCAAAGACGCACATTCAGGGGCTCACATACCAAACCGCGCACTGTACGTCAAAGACGCACATTCAGGGGCTCACATACCAAACCGCGCACTGTACGTCAAAGACGCACATTCAGGGGCTCACATACCAAACCGCGCACTGTACGTCAAATACACACATTCAGGGGCTCACATACCAAACCGCGCACTGTACGTCAAAGACACACATTCAGGGGCTCACATACCAAACCGCGCACTGTACGTCAAAGACACACATTCAGGGGCTCACATACCAAACCGCGCCCCGCATGTCAAAGACACACATTCAGGGGCTCACATACCAAACCGCGCACTGTACGTCAAAGACACACATTCAGTGGCTCACATACCAAACCGCGCACAGTACGTCAAATACACACATTCAGGGGCTCACATACCAAACTGCGCACTGTACGTCAAAGACGCACATTCAGGGGCTCACATACCAAACCGCGCCCCGCACGTCAAAGACACACATTCAGGGGCTCACATACCAAACCGCGCACTGTACGTCAAAGACACACATTCAGGGGCTCACATACCACACCGCGCACTGTACGTTAAAGACACACATTCAGGGGCTCACATACCAAACTGCGCACTGTACGTCAAAGACACACATTCAGGGGCTCACATACCAAACCGCGCACTGTACGTCAAACACACACATTCAGGGGCTCACATACCAAACCGCGCACTGTACGTCAAATACACACATTCAGGGGCTCACATACCAAACCGCGCACTGTACGTCAAAGACACACATTCAGGGGCTCACATACCAAACCGCGCCCCGCACGTCAAAGAAACACATTCAGGGGCTCACATACCAAACCGCGCACTGTACGTCAAAGACGCACATTCAGGGGCTCACATACTAAACTGCGCACTGTACGTCAAAGACGCACATTCAGGGGCTCACATACCAAACCGCGCACTGTACGTCAAAGACACACATTCAGGGGCTCACATACCAAACCGCGCCCCGTACGTCAAAGACACACATTCAGGGGCTCACATACCAAACCGCGCACTGTACGTCAAAGACGCACATTCAGGGGCTCACATACCAAACCGCGCACTGTACGTCAAAGACACACATTCAGGGGCTCACATACCAAACCGCGCCCCGTACGTCAAAGACACACATTCAGGGGCTCACATACCAAACCGCGCACTGTACGTCAAAGACGCACATTCAGGGGCTCACATACCAAACCGCGCACTGTACGTCAAAGACACACATTCAGGGGCTCACATACCAAACCGCGCACTGTACGTCAAAGACGCACATTCAGGGGCTCACATATAAAACCGCGCACTGTACGTCAAAGACACACATTCAGGGGCTCACATACCAAACTGCGCACTGTACGTCAAAGACGCACATTCAGGGGCTCACATACCAAACCGCGCACTGTACGTCAAAGACACACATTCAGGGGCTCACATACCAAACCGCGCACTGTACGTCAAAGACGCACATTCAGGGGCTCACATACCAAACCGCGCACTGTACGTCAAAGACACACATTCAGGGGCTCACATACCAAACCGCGCACTGTACGCCAAAGACACACATTCAGGGGCTCACATACCAAACCGCGCCCCGTACGTCAAAGACACACATTCAGGGGCTCACATACCAAACCGCGCACTGTACGTCAAAGACGCACATGCAGGGGTTCACATACCAAACCGCGCACTGTACGTCAAAGACGCACATTCAGGGGTTCACATACCAAACCGCGCACTGTAAGTCAAAGACACACATTCAGGGGCTCACATACCAAACCGCGCACTGTACGTCAAAGACGCACATTCAGGGGTTCACATACCAAACCGCGCACTGTACGTCAAATACACACATTCAGGGGCTCACATACCAAACTGCGCACTGTACGTCAAAGACGCACATTCAGGGGCTCACATACCAAACCGCGCCCCGCACGTCAAAGACACACATTCAGGGGCTCACATACCAAACCGCGCACTGCACGTCAAAGACAGACATTCAGGGGCTCACATACCAAACCGCGCCCCGTACGTCAAAGACACACATTCAGGGGCTCACATACCAAACCGCGCCCCGCATGTCAAAGACACACATTCAGTGGCTCACATACCAAACCGCGCACTGTACGTCAAAGACACACATTCAGGGGCTCACATACCAAACCGCGCACTGTACGTCAAAGACACACATTCAGGGGCTCACATACCAAACCGCGCCCCGTACGTCAAAGACACACATTCAGGGGCTCACATACCAAACGGCACCACGCACGTCAAAGACACACATTCAGGGGCTCACATACCAAACCGCACCACGCACGTCAAAGACACACATTCAGGGGCTCACATACCAAACCGCGCACTGTACGTCAGACACACATTCAGGGGCTCACATACCAAACCGCGCACTGTACGTCAAAGACACACATTCAGGGGCTCACATACCAAACCGCGCACTGTACGTCAAAGACACACATTCAGGGGCTCACATACCAAACCGCGCACTGTACGTCAAAGACACACATTCAGGGGCTCACATACCAAACCGCGCACTGTACGTCAAATACACACATTCAGGGGCTCACATACCAAACCGCGCACTGTACGTCAAAGACACACATTCAGGGGCTCACATACCAAACCGCGCACTGTACGTCAAAGACACACATTCAGGGGCTCACATACCAAACCGCGCACTGTACGTCAAAGACACATTCAGGGGCTCACATACCAAACCGCGCCCCGTACGTCAAAGACACACATTCAGGGGCTCACATACCAAACCGCGCCCCGTACGTCAAAGACACACATTCAGGGGCTCACATACCAAACCGCGCACTGTACGTCAAAGACGCACATTCAGGGGCTCACATACCAAACCGCGCACTGTACGTCAAAGACACACATTCAGGGGCTCACATACCAAACCGCGCACTGTACGTCAAAGGCGCACATTCAGGGGCTCACATACCAAACCGCGCACTGTACGTCAAAGACACACATTCAGGGGCTCACATACCAAACTGCGCACTGTACGTCAAAGACGCACATTCAGGGGCTCACATACCAAACCGCGCACTGTACGTCAAAGACACACATTCAGGGGCTCACATACCAAACCGCGCACTGTACGTCAAAGACACACATTCAGGGGCTCACATACCAAACCGCGCCCCGTACGTCAAAGACACACATTCAGGGGCTCACATACCAAACCGCGCACTGTACGTCAAAGACACACATTCAGGGGCTCACATACCAATCACACCAACGCTCTCCGCATATAGACACACATTCAAAACGTCCACATTGATACCAAATACGAGCCGATAAAGCGTTAGCAGAAACAACACTGCCGGTAAGGCGTGTTAAGAGCGCGGCATCTTCTTTGTACCTCTTTCGCATAATACAAACACTATCTGTCCAACTATCCTGGACTAAGTCTTGAATAAATGAGTCTCCCAAAAATAAATGTCTAAAAACTAGAAAATCAACCACTGGCCGAAGCTTGATTCATTTAAATCAAAAACTTGCCTAGCTATTGACGATAAATGCACAATGATATTAGAGTCAAGCCGTTATGAGGCGGTGCAAGCTTAAGATAAGCTTCTAATATGGCATTTTAAATGCAAGCAAACGAGTCTGCTTGGCTGGTACAACGGAAATAAACCGGCTTGAATAAACCAGTGTATTCAGTTTAAGAGCAAATTAGTAAGTGCATTACAAATCGGTGTCAAGGAGTAAAACAATGTAAAGCTAGTAGCTACCATAAATTAAATAGAACAATCTCAGAAGTAAGTCATCTGAAGAGAACGAGATTTGCCCGATTCTACTACCACCCATAGGCAAACTACGACGCCCACGAGGGGAGGGGTACTACCACTCACAGGCAAACTACGACGCCCATTGGGGTTCACGAGCGATCCAACAGCCAGACACGGGACCCCTACGAAGCCGATAAGTAGCCCGGACAGCCACGGGACCCCTACGAAGCCGATAAGTAGCCCGGACCGGACGTGAACCACCGTCCAGTCCTGTTCCAAGCACCCAGCGAGGCATGCAGACTAAGCGAAGCGGACCAGGACCAGCAGGACGCCTGCAGTTCTACACGACCAGAACAAGGAAAGCAGGCGGGCGGGCGGCTGGCGGGCGGGCGGGCGGCTGGCGGGCAGCTGGCGGGCGGGCGGGCGGGCGGGCGGGCGGGCGGGCGGGCGGGCGGGCGGGCGGGCGGGCGGGCGGGCGGGCGGGCGGGTGACGGGGAGAGACAGATCAGCTGGCTATGGAGTATGGCAGGGAGGGATGCGGCGCGAGGAGCTAGGATGGGACGGACGCGGCGTGAGGAGCTAGGATGGGTGACCAGTAGCGCGGCAATATCACAGCATCACACACACCACACACACACACACATACACACACTCGCACACACGAGAGCTCTTAATCGAGAGCGAATGCTAGCAAGGTAAAACAGATGTGATATAAGCGGCCAGAAATGAGGAAAATTGTATGATGTACAGAAGAAAAGCCGCTACAGACACACACACACACGAAATAAGGTCAATGAGAAATAAGACCCATTATTATACAACAACGACAGCCTGATATGACAATGTGCTGACATTCGGACGAAAAACGAAAGCTTGTGAAATTAATATTAGGTCATGAGGTACACAATAACTTAACATACTCAGGAATTGACTGATACTGAACACCAAAAACAAATGAATAATACTTATCAAGCACAAACAAACTCTTCCGTACTCGAGGAAAGATTAAGGCAAACGGCAAGAGGCAGACAATTTAGGGATTGTGTTCCCAGCAATCAGGAATTGGACTCAATCACAAAATAAAGTATACACAAACTACAGGAGCGAACTACATTGCGTGAAAATACGTAACTAGATACACTGGAGCAATGCGTATATGAAGTATATGGACCGGTATATCCATATCCATATACTTGTATATGGACCGGTATATTGCTAACATTAGCAATATACATACAGCCGGTTAAACAATTCTAAGAGTAACGCCTGTCCTCCATATATCCTACTATAAAAAATAGAAGAAGAAAAATAACGATGAGAGCTAGGTAGAAAGCTTTCTACTGGGCGAAATTGACATTGCATAGGCAATGGATCAATAAACTAATATTGATACACAATACAAAGAACATAAAATTAACGAGCAATAGCTACCCGAATCTACCACCAGAAAAACAGTTGATAGGTTTATGAGCATCCCAGAACAGTATATTTAGAAGAAAAACACTCCTACCATTTTAGTCTACATGTTAGCACAGCGACTCCATCACACAACCACCCCGTCTACTCTGAGCTGGGCCGGGCCTGGGACCAAGGCGGGAGAGTGCCCTGGGGATGACCCTCCACCGGGCCTGGGACCAAGGCGGGAGAGTGCCTTGGGGATGACCCTCCCCCGGGCCTGGGACCAAGGCGGGAGAGTGCCCTGGGGATGACCCTCGACCGGGCCTGGGACCAAGGCGGGAGAGTGCCCTGTGGATGACCCTCGGCCGGCTGGCGCTGCGCCACCTTTGACGGCCGGCTGGCGCTGCGCCACCTCACCGTGGGTGTGCACTCGCATGGTGCTGTCGGTGATGTCAGTGGTCAGGGTGAAGTACGGTAGCCACAGGTCCTCGATCTGGGCGTCGCCGAGCGAATCCTGGATCAGCGCGTTGAAGGCGCGCCCCGAAAACCACGAGGTGACCGGGTAGGTGAGGTCCCAGATCTGGCGCCACAGCTGCGTCATTCTCTGGCGGAAACGCGCACACAGAGAGAGAGAGATGGGTCAGATGGGTCAGATGGGTCAGATGGGTCAGATGGGTCAGATGGGTCAGATGGGTCAGATGGGTCAGATGGGTCAGATGGGTCAGATGGGTCAGATCACGTTATCAGGACATCGCTGCCGTGCAACGCAAATACAACGCAAGGGCATTTTTGGCCATTTTGAGGTTTTTACACAAATATGTCCGTAACAACGATCCACGTCATCCCACCAAATATTGTTTTGATAACTAGCATGATTCGCCCAGAATTTGCTATTTTCTTGTTTTTAAATAAGCGCAAGTAAGAGGCTTGCCCAGTTTGGTACGGAAATAAAACGCAAGTTCCACGAGATGCAACAAATAAACGCATGTTCTTCTTTCACTCGTCAGATTCAACAGATAAAAACGCAAGTGCGCACTTGCGTTCTTTTTCCGTTGACTTTTGGTAGTCAAATATCACTTGCTTGTTACACGTCGTTTGTTAGCATTGGTATGTGAAAGGCGTCGGTTTTTCACTTTGGGATTCGTTTGAGTCGACAGGCCTTCCGCCAGCTCCGAGTTTTGAGATGATAAATGAGGTTGTCCGATAAGGGAACCTGTGGTTATTATTGTACCTTATTCAACTTTAGACTAGTGCACGGAAGATTGAAGACAACCAGCCAGCACCAAGGTCATTGCCCGGATTCCCAAGGCGGCGCGGCCTATGGTCGCTGACTCACTTTCAACATTGATAAATGAAGCTATGAGCAGCCCCACCTCATCATCGTAGTGTAAGTTCCTTTCGTGCGCTTTTGTTGCACTACGCGCACCAGATTCCCCCAAAAAAGCGGCGAACGACGTCTGACCATGGCCTCACACATACGACGTCAGGTCGCCAGATTGGACTCCACGCCTCCACCTCCGGTAACGGTACTGAGGAGCGACCCCGCTCCGCGTACGGCTACCCCGGAATCACTCGCACGCCGGCTTCAAGCGAAGTGTGTCGACGGAGATATTCGCGCCGGCCTCCGCCTTCTAACCTCTAGTGATACCTTCGCTGACCCCACCGATGACGTCATCACCGCCCTACGTCAGAAGCACCCACCTGCACCACCCGACCAGAGTCTACCGCCGCCTCCCGCGGCCTCCGACCCGCTCCCACTGACCGCCACGCAAGAACAAGTGCAAGATGCCATTTTTACAATGCCACCAGGTTCGTCTGCTGGTCTCGATGGAATTCGACCGCTACACCTGCGCCAGTTGCTCTCCCGAGAGGCCGCCGAGTCCGGCCGCCGTCTTCTCACCTCGATAACAGCACTAACTAGTAACTAGGCTGGTACTGAGCGGCCTCGTACCGGATTGCGGACGCGACTCTGTTCGGAGCGTCACTCTGCGCATTGAGGAAGAAAGACGGTGGCCTGCGTCCGATAGCTGTGGTAAGCGTGCACCGTCGCCTGCCGGGACACATCGGAACGAGACACATCGCAACCACTCTTGGTCCGGAGCTGCGCCCCACCCAGCTCGGAGTCGGCACACCGCTGGGCTGCGAAGCCGCAGTACACGCAGTGCGCGAATACATCGACGCCGATGCCACCAGCCATAGCACCACGCGAGTCCTGGTCAAGGTTGACGTGGGGAACGCATTCAATACCATCCGCCGTGACGTCATCTTGGCCAGGATATACGAGCGCTGCCCAGAAGTTTACCCGATGGCACGCCAAGCCTATCACCTCCCGATACCCCTCCATATTGGCGACCAGACGGTGTCTTCCTCCAGCGGCGTCCAGCAGGGTGATCCCCTCGGACCTGCTGCCTTTGCCCTCGCAGTCGACCCCTGCGCCATGCGGTTGCCATGCGGTCGCCATGCGGTCGCCATGCGGTCGCCATGCGGTCGCCATGCGGTCGCCATGCGGTCGCCATGCGGTCGCCATGTGGTCGCCATGCGGTCGCCATGCGGTCGCCATGCGGTCGCCACTCAACGTGTGGTACCTTGATGACGCCACGTTCGCCGGCCCGGCGGACATAGTCCAATCCGACCTTCGCTCGCTCGCCAAGGCTCTCCCGGAGCTCGGCCTTCAGCTGAACCCCGCTAAGTGCGAGGTCACCCTCCTAGACAGAGCACCTCCGGCAGCTCATGACGCAGCGATAGACGCCATTCGCAATGCCTTGCCGGAGATTGTGGAAACACCACTGAACAACATCACGCTACTAGGCTCACCGCTGCGCGTCGCAAGTCTCGCTGCAGCTGTCGATGGCGCCACCGATATCATCAGTCGTCTCTGCTCCCGCCTCACACACCTGGACCGCCACACTGCCATCTTCTTCCTCGTCTACTATGTGTCAGCGCCTCGTCTCTTATACTTGCTCCGGTCAGTGCCCCTGTGCAAGGTGTCGCATACACGCAAAGGTATAGACGAGCTGGTACGTGAAACATTAATGGATATCCAATGTCAACATCATTGGACGACCGTGGGAGCAGGCGAAGCTGCCAATCAGACTGGGAGGCCTCGGAGTGTGCTCAGTTGAGGACCTAGCACTACCATGCTACATAGCATCCCTGCACGCTGCTCTTCCTCTCGTCCGCAGCATCTCCCCAGGCTGGTCCCAGCCAGCGGCGTGCACCCTTCCCCCCACACCCTGCAAATAGCAATTCAGCAGTTTGCAGAGGTGACAGGGATGACAGAGGTGACAGAGCTGCCGTCCTCCTCAACTACCAGCAGCCAGCGAGCCTGGGACACCCTGTCTGCCACTGCGGTCCGCGATCAGATGGTCGACTCTGCTAATCAGCTGCACCGGACACGCCTGGTCGTCGCCAGTCAGCCACACACCGCCGCCTGGCTGCAGGCTGTCCCCGTGCCGAGCCTCGGCCTGCATCTGGACGAGGAGCCGGTGCGGGTAGCAGTGACATTTCGCCTCGGAGCCGCTGTCTGTGAACAGCACCGATGCCGTCTTTGTGGACGCCAAGTGGATAAGCTTGGTCACCATGGACTCTCCTGCGTGAAGAGCGCCGGCCGCCTCTCACGTCACGCTCACCTGCATGATGTGGTGAGGCGTGGTCTGGCAAGTGCAGGCATCCCCGCAATCCTATC
Source organism: Chirona hameri (assembly GCA_036785665.1). Classification (NCBI taxonomy): domain Eukaryota; kingdom Metazoa; phylum Arthropoda; class Thecostraca; order Balanomorpha; family Balanidae; genus Chirona; species Chirona hameri. The sequence continues at coordinate 44,059 of JAXIVJ010004913.1, forward strand.
CTGGAGCCAGTCGGCCTCAATCGTGGAGACGGGAGGCGGCCAGATGGTCTAACGCTGTTTCCGTACAGTGGAGGCATGTGCCTGACCTGGGACGCCACCTGCACAGACACTTGTGCCGACACCGTGCTGATCCAGTCCGCCCTCGAGCCCAGTACCGCCGCTCGCGCTGCAGAAGCCAGAAAACGGCGCCACTACTCGGAGCTTAGCTCACGCTATAAGTTCGTGCCGATCGCGGTTGAGACCTCCGGAGTGCTCGGCCCCGCCACCTCCAATTTCGTCGTCCGTGAGCTGGGCCAGCTTATAACTGCTCGCACCTGCGAGCGCAAGGAGACTGAATGGCTATTGCAACGCCTCTCGATCGCAATCGTACGCGGTGACGCCGCTGTAGTCCTCGCCACCGCTGCCACAGACCGAGCGAGGGCAAACCACGGGCAATGCTTACCACCAGACGGGACAAAGGAGCATGCTCACGGAAGGCCCATGCGCCAGTGGCACTCCCACTGCGCGACATTGACCTGAGTCAGCTGGCGATCTGCCCGCACCTGAACACGCATGGCATGGTGTACGACCTGTACGGGATGGTGGGGACAATGGCAGTCAGCACAGCGGCCACTACACTGCCTACTGTCTCAACCAGCCGGCCTCCAGCTGGTTCCTCACCGACGACATTTATGTCCAGGAGTGCACCGCCGTCAGGGTCCAAGATGCAACAGCCTACATGCTTTGCTACGCCGCCAGAAACTCGAAAGCTCTATCGGAACTAAGTGCGGCGGAGCTGGCGTCTGCCCGTCTGTCAGAGGAGCCGCCGTCGGTGGCCGCCCTGCACGAGTCCCCACCGCCGTCCCCGCCCAGGCAGCAGCTTTACCCGACATCATAGCCGGCCAGTGGCGGCGGCGGCGGACGCTCCCGGCACGGCCGCGGCGATGGAGGTTTTTTTCTGGGGGTCGGCCTATATCCTACGACTCGCGCCGGAGTGTCGACGGCAGCGGTGAATCGCCAGCCAGCAAAACTCCAGTCTCCGCGTCCCCGGCGGTTCGTGACGCAGCAACGGCATTCCCTGCTCAGCGGACGGCAACATTGTCGCGGCAGAGCAGCCGCCGCTCCGCGCCCTAGTGTGGACAGTCTACCGGCGACCTCCTCCCAGCTGGCCTCTGGACCAGGGGACGGCTCCCGAGCGGCGCGTGCAGTTCCACCTGCCTCCCGATCAGAGCAGAGATAGACTATGCTCGACGACGATGATGATGTGTTGTGTTTTGTTTGGGCAGCTATGACCTGTCCGCTGTGCATAATTGATGCTGCACCGTTTGCCACTCAAACCTGTATGTATATAAATACGGTATGTTATTGGCTCCAGATACCAGATGTCATTATACCTTTCAGAAATATTGACAGACAGCGAGTACCGCAGTTTTGAATACTAGGAAAAAGGTAGCTAAATGTAGCTAAATGTAACTCCGTACAATACATGAGACAAAATACGCAATCAGCATGACCTTGGCAAAATTCAGCACGTCTTCACTGGCCCGCTTTGCATCTTGATGCAAAACAGCTTTGCGCTTTGCATTTTAATCACTGTGTGCACTTGGGTTTGCCGTCACGGCTCTGAAACGGCCTTCTTGCCACACAAATAAAACGCAAGTCTGCACTTGCGTTTCTTTGTCGCATGTTGCGATGGACTTGCGTTCCTTTTACGCGTGGCTCATGCACTTGCGTTTTATTTTCGTTGTGACACTCACGAATTCCGATCCCAAAGTCAATGAAAGAAAAACTTTTGTGGATTTTTTTTGGAAAGTATTTCTTAAAGTGGATAAACAAGTATATGGAGGAATTGATTTCAACGTGACGATTACGGTGATATAGCATTTATGTCTGTACCACCAACCCCTGCAATGTTATGGCCGAAAATAGAAAAATCACACTCCTGAAAAGTTGCTAAAATGCACTTGAGTTTTATTTGCGTTGCACGGCAGATCGGGTCAGCTCAGGCGCACAATGCAGTAAAATGATGCATGCGAGTGGCGAATTTCGGCGGGGGAGGAATAGAGATGAATGAAAGGACATAAACGAATTTAGGTACATCGACTACTCTTGTACATTTAATAGCAGTTTCATCAAACCCGACCAGGAGACTGGTGATTTCCAGTGCTGTTGATCATTCATCTCCACTGCGCCGCTGACAATGACATGTACGTCAGTTACCAGAACACACAGCAAACCACAACACCAAACCACAGCCAACCACAACACCAAACCACAGCTGACCACAACACCAAACCACAGCTGACCACAACATCAAACCACAGCTGACCACAACACCAAACCACAGCTGACCACAACACCAAACCACAGCTGACCACAACACCAAACCACAGCTGACCACAACACCAAACCACAGCTGACCACACCAAACCACAGCTGACCACAACACCAAACCACAGCTGACCACAACACCAAATCACAGCTGACCACAACACCAAACCACAGCTGACCACAACACCAAACCACAGCTGACCACAACACCAAACCACAACACCAAACCACAACACCAAACCACAGCTGACCACAACACCAAACTACAGCTGACCACAACACCAAACCACAGCTGACCACAACACCAAACCACAGCTGACCACAACACCAAACCACAGCTGACCACAACACCAAACCACAGCTGACCACAACACCAAACCACAGCTGACCACAACACCAAACCACAGCTGACCACAACACCAAACGACAGCTGACCACAACACCAAACCACAGCTGACCACAACACCAAACCACAGCAAACCACAACACCAAACCACAGCTGACCACAACAGCAAACCACAACACCAAACCACAGCAAACCACAACAGCAAACCACAGCTGACCACAACACCAAACCACAGCTGACCACAACACCAAACCACAGCTGACCACAACACCAAACCACAGCTGACCACAACACCAAACCACAGCAAACCACAACACCAAACCACAGCTGACCACAACACCAAACCATAGCTGACCACAACACCAAACCACAACTGACCACAACACCAAACCACAGCTGACCACAACACCAAACCTCAGCAAACCACAACACCAAACCACAGCTGACCACAACACCAAACCATAGCTGACCACAACACCAAACCACAACTGACCACAACACCAAACCACAGCTGACCACAACACCAAACCATAGCTGACCACAACACCAAACCACAACTGACCACAACACCAAACCACAGCTGACCACAACACCAAACCACAGCTGACCACAACACCAAACCACAGCAAACCACAACACCAAACCACAGCTGACCACAACACCAAACCACAGCTGACCACAACACCAAACTACAGCTGACCACAACACCAAACCACAGCTGACCACAACACCAAACCACAGCAAACCACAACACCAAACCACAGCAAACCACAACACCAAACCACAGCTGACCACTGCAGCGACATCACCACCACATCCTCGCGGCAGCAGGCCGCCCACCGTCCGCCCACCGCCGTCTCCCTCACCACCAACCACACCACCAACCACACCACCAACCACACCGCCAACCACACCGCCAACCACACCGCCAACCACACCGCCAACCACACCGCCAACCACACCACCAACCACACCGCCAACCACACCGCCAACCACACCGCCAACCACACCGCCAACCACACCGCCAACCACACCGCCAACCACACCGCCAACCACACCACCAACCACACCGCCAACCACACCGCCAACCACACCGCCAACCACACCGCCAACCACACCACCAATCACACCGCCAACCACACCGCCAACCACACCACCAACCACACCACACCACCAACCACACCACCAACGCCTGATGGCACCACTGTTACAAGCACCACCGTTACCGTCGCCGTAGCGCCTTCTCTCACCATGGACCAGCTGCGCGCACTCTGCGTGCAGAGCACCAGGTCCTTCTCCTTGCAGTAGAGGGCGCCCATGAAGGCGCCGATGCTGACTCCGCCCACAATGTCCACCGGGATGCCGGCCTCCTGTCGGACGGAGTCACGCACACAACACCGTCAATTATACAGGCACACACAACACAGTCAATTATACAGGCACACAGGATACAGCACCGTCAATTATACAGGCACACATCACCGTCAATTATACAGGCACACATCACCGTCAATTATACAGGCACACACAGCACCGTCAATTATACAGGCACACACAGCACCGTCAATTATACAGACACACACACACATCACCGTCAATTATACAGGCACACACAGCACCGTCAATTATACAGGCACACACAGTACCGTCAATTATACAGGCACACACAGCACCGTCAATTATACAGGCACACAGCACCGTCAATTATACAGGCACACACAGCACCGTCAATTATACAGGCACACATAGCACCGCCAATTATACAGGCACACAAGGCACACACAGCACCGTCAATTATACAGGCACACACAGCACCATCAATTATACAGGCACACACAACACCGTCAATTATACAGGCACACACAGCACCGTCAATTATACAGGCACACACAACACCGTCAATTATACAGGCACACAGCACCGTCAATTATACAGGCACACACAGCACCGTCAATTATACAGGCACACATAGCACCGTCAATTTTACAGGCACACACAGTACCGTCAATTATACAGGCACACACAACACCGTCAATTATACAGGCACACACAACACCGTCAATTATACAGGCACACACAGCACCGTCAATTATACAGGTACACACAACACCGTCAATTGTACAAGCACACACATCACCGTCAATTATACTGGCACACACAACACCGTCAATTATACAGGCACACACAGCACCGTCAATTATACAGGCACACACAGCACCGTCAATTATACAGGCACACACAGCACCGTCAATTATACAGGCACACACAGCACCGTCAATTATACAGGCACACACAGCACCGTCAATTATACAGGCACGCAGAACCGTCAATTATACAGGCACACACAGCACCGTCAATTATACAGGCACACATAGCACCGTCAATTATACAGGCACACACAGCACCGTCAATTATACAGGTACACACAACACCATCAATTATACAGGCACACACAACACCTTCAATTATACAGGCACACACAGCACCGTCAATTATACAGACACACACAGCACCGTCAATTATACAGGCACACACAACAACGTCAATTATACAGGCACACACAGCACCGTCAATTATACAGGCACACACAACACCGTCAATTATACAGGCACACACAACACCGTCAATTATACAGGCACACACAGCACCGTCAATTATACAGGTACACACAACACCGTCAATTATACAGGCACACACAGCACCGTCAATTATACAGGCACACACAGCACCGTCAATTATACAGGCACACATAGCACCGCCAATTATACAGGCACACAAGGCACACACAGCACCGTCAATTATACAGGCACACACAACACCGTCAATTATACAGGCACACACAACACAGTCTTTTATACAGGCACACACAGCACCGTCAATTATACAGGCACACACAGCACCGTCAATTATACAGGCACACATAGCACCGCCAATTATACAGGCACACAAGGCACACACAGCACCGTCAATTATACAGGCACACACAACACCGTCAATTATACAGGCACACACAACACAGTCAATTATACAGGCACACACAACACCGTCAATTATACAGGCACACACAGCACCGTCAATTATACAGGCACACACATCACCGTCAATTATACAGGCACACACAGCACCATCAATTATACAGGCACACACAACACCGTCAATTATACAGGCACACACAGCACCGTCAATTATACAGGCACACACAACACCGTCAATTATACAGGCACACACAGTACCATCAATTATACAGGCACACACAGCACCGTCAATTATACAGGCACACACATCACCGTCAATTATACAGGCACACACAGCACCATCAATTATACAGGCACACACAACACCGTCAATTATACAGGCACACACAGCACCGTCAATTATACAGGCACACACAGCACCGTCAATTATAGAGGCACACACAACACCGTCAATTATACAGGCACACACATCACCGTCAATTATACAGACACACAGGACACAGCACCGTCAATTATACAGGCACACACAGCACCGTCAATTATACAGGCACATACAGCACCGTCAATTATACAGGTACACACAGCACCATCAATTATACAGGTACACACAGCACCATCAAATATACAGGCACACACAACACCGTCAATTATACAGGCACACACAACACCGTCAATTATAGAGGCACACACAGCACCGTCAATTATACAGGCACACACAACACCGTCAATTATAGAGGCACACACAACACCGTCAATTATACAGGCACACACATCACCGTCAATTATACAGGCACACAGGACACAGCACCGTCAATTATACAGGCACACACAGCACCGTCAATTATACAGGCACACACAGCACCGTCAATTATACAGGCACGCACAACACCGTCAATTATACAGGCACACACAGCACCGTCAATTATACAGGTACACACAGCACCATCAATTATACAGGCACACACAACACCGTCAATTATACAGGCACACACAACACCGTCAATTATACAGGCACACACAACACAGTCAATTATACAGGCACACACAGCACCGTCAATTATACAGGCACACACAACACAGTCAATTATACAGGTACACACAGCACCATCAATGATACAGGCACACACAACACCGTCAATTATACAGGCACACACAGCACCGTCAATTATACAGGCACACACAGCACCGTCAATTATACAGGCACACACAGCACCGTCAATTATACAGGCACACACAACACCGTCAATTATACAGGCACACACAGCACCGTCAATTATACAGGCACACACAGCACCGTCAATTATACAGGCACACACAACACCCTCAATTATACAGGCACACACAACACCGTCAATTATACAGGCACACACAGTACCATCAATTATACAGGCACACACATCACCGTCAATTATACAGGCACACACATCACCGTCAATTATACAGGCACACACAGCACCATCAATTATACAGGCACACACAACACCGTCAATTATACAGGCACACACAACACCGTCAATTATAGAGGCACACACAGCACCGTCAATTATACAGGTACACACAGTACCATCAATTATACAGGCACACAGAACCGTCAATTATACAGGCACACACAGAGGCGCGCGCGCGCGACACACACACACACACACGCACGCACGCAGCACGCACGCACGCACGCACCCGCACCCGCACCCGCACCCGCACCCGCACCCGCACCCGCACCCGCACCCGCACCCGCACCCGCACCCGCACCCGCACCCGCACCCGCACCCGCACCCGCACCCGCACCCGCACCCGCACCCGCACCCGCACCCGCACCCGCACCCGCACCCGCACACACACACACACACACACACACACACACACACACACACACACACACACACACACACACACACACACACACACACACACACACGACACCGTCAGGCAGACAGACACGTCAGTGAAGTCTCATCACTATATCAGAGGGTCCAGCACTCCAAACGAACCACCCCCGAACCTACAGTACTCGAAAGCTCTCTAGTAAATACCTTGCATGGAGCGTTTCCCATCGCCTGAATTCAAAGGTCTCTATAATCGTGCAGCGGACTCGTCTATTTTGTCACGTCTGAGCCGGTCAATCTCCCTCCCCAAACCATCTCTTCGCCCTGCATCTCACCTGAATGGCCTTCATCATGCCGATGTGGGCGGCCCCACGCGCGCCGCCGCCGCCCAGAACCAGGCCAACCGATTTGCCGGTGAGCAGGCGGGCCAGCCGCGACACGTCAGAGAAACGGTTCGCCTCCGTCTCCAGGATCTTACGATACGCCTCGCGCTGATGGGCAGAGATAGAGGTCAGGGGCCAGAGGTTGGGGGTCAGAGGTCAGAGGTTGGGGGTCAGAGGTCAGAGGTCAGGGGCCAGAGGTCAGAGGTCAGGGGTGAGAGGTCAGGGGTCAAGGGTCAGAGGTCAGGGGTCAGAGGTCAAGGGTCAGAGGTCAGGGGCCAGAGGTCAGGAGTGAGAGGTCAGGGGTCATGGGTCAGAGGTCAGGGGTCAGAGGTCAGAGGTCAGAGGTCAGAGGTCAGAGGTCAGAGGTCAGAGGTCAGAGGTCAGGGGTCAGGGGTCAGGGTGAGAGGGCAGGGGGCGAGAGGTCAGGGGGTGAGAGGTCAGGGGGTGAGAGGTCAGGGGGTGAGAGGTCAGGGGGTGAGAGGTCAGGGGGTGATAGGTCAGGGGTCAGGGGTCAGGGGTCAGAGGTCAGAGTTCAGAGTTCAGAGTTCAGAGTTCAGAGGTCAGATGTCAGAGGTCAGGGGTTAGGGGTGATAAGTCAGAGGTCAGGGGGTGAGAGGTCAGAGGTTAGGGTTCAGAGGTCAGCGGTCAGAGGTCAGGGATCAGAGGTCAGGGGTAGGGGGTGAGAAGTCAGAGGTCAGGGGTCAGGGGTCAGAGGTTAGGGTTCAGGGGTCAGAGGTCAGAGGTCAGAGGTCAGAGGTCAGAGATCAGGGGTTAGGGGTAGGGGTGATAAGTCAGAGGTCAGGGGGTGAGAGGTCAGGGGTCAGAGGTCAGAGGTCAGGGGTCAGGGGTCAGAGGTCAGAGGTCAGGGGTTAGGGGGTGGGAGGTCAGGGGGTGATAGATCATGGGGTGAGAGGTCAGGGGTCAGGGTTCAAAGGTCAGGTGATGGCTGATGTCGCCACACAATGTCGGATGAGTGAATACACGGCTAGCTTAACGAACGAGAATGCGATGTGTCAGTGCCAGGTCCAGTGGATCCAGCACCAGGGTAACCCAGAACCCTAATGCTTCCTATTCAATGTCATAGCATACAAAGTGAAATCCTGCATTGATAACCCTTATTTGCACTTCACAATACCCACTTATCTCCAACCAAGCGGGCAAAATTCACACAGAAAACACCACTTGAAATACGACTCAGCTTGCCAGCACCCAGCCCTCCCGCCCTCCCTCCCTTCACACCAACGAATCCCAACTGACGATTTTGGTGAGGCTCTTCTTGGCGAACAGCCGCTTGGGCGCCTGTATGTGGTGGTGCGAGGAGCACCAGGATCGCATGTTGAGCCAGCGAACCGTGTGGCGCGGCAGCGGCGCCCCCTCGCGGTGAAGCAGGATCAGCTCCTTCTGCGTCCGCACGGCCAGCGTCTCCAGCTGCTTCTCAATCTGACCGGGGGATGGCGGGTCAGTCGCGGCGGCCGGTGAGCAAGGCAGGGAGGGTACGGACGGATGTGCCGTCACGACACACCGGCCGTCGTGCGAGACATGGTCAGCTGTAGTGGGCAACGCACCGCCAGTGTCACGAGCGGCAGTCACGTGTCGGAGCGCCATCGTCACGCTGTCAGTGTGTCTGAGCGCCATCGTCACGCTGTCAGTGTGTCTGAGCGCCATCGTCACGCTGTCAGTGTGTCTGAGCGCCATCGTCACGCTGTCACTGTGTCTGAGTGCCATCGTCACGCTGTCACTGTGTCTGAGTGCCATCGTCACGCTGTCACTGTGTCTGAGTGCCATCGTCACGCTGTCAGTGTGTCTGAGCGCCATCGTCACGCTGTCAGTGTGTCTGAGCGTCATCGTCACGCTGTCAGTGTGTCTGAGCGCCATCGTCACGCTGTCACTGTGTCTGAGTGCCATCGTCACGCTGTCAGTGTGTCTGAGCGCCATCGTCACGCTGTCAGTGTGTCTGAGTGCCATCGTCACGCTGTCACTGTGTCTGAGTGCCATCGTCACGCTGTCACTGTGTCTGAGCGCCATCGTCACGCTGTCAGTGTGTCTGAGCGCCATCGTCACGCTGTCAGTGTGTCTGAGCGCCATCGTCACGCTGTCACTGTGTGTGAGTGCCATCGTCACGCTGTCAGTGTGTCTGAGCGCCATCGTCACGCTGTCAGTGTGTCTGAGTGCCATCGTCACGCTGTCACTGTGTCTGAGCGCCATCGTCACGCTGTCAGTGTCTTAGCGCCATCGTCACGCTGTCAGTGTGTCTGAGCGCCATCGTCACGCTGTCGAGCGTCAGTGTGATAGTTACTGGACGGCGCAGACATGCCTGATAGCAAAACATAGCGCATCCCCAAGCCAGTCCCGTGCCGGCTGGGATCTGAGCACAGTCAGTCTGGTGAGGAATGAAGGAGATGCAGCCGAGACCGTACCTTTCCGACGGAGGGTCCGCGCTCGGCCAGCGCCACGATCAGGATACAGTCGGCCTGACGAATGCAGCGCTGTGTCCACGGCGTCAGCTCGTTATCGCACAGGTACAGCGTCACCTGGTGGCAGGCGGGGGCAGGTCAGGACAGCTGACATACAGGTCAGGACAGCTGACATACGGGTCAGGACAGCAGGCACACATCAGGTCAGGACAGCTGACACACAGGTCAGGACAGCAGGCACACATCAGGTCAGGGCAGCTGGCACACAGGTCAGGACAGCAGGCACACAGGTCAGGACAGCTGACACACAGGTCAGGACAGCTGACACACAGGTCTGGACAGCTGACACACAGGTCAGGACAGCTGCTGACACACAGGTCAGGACAGCTGCTGACACACAGGTCAGGACAGCTGACACACAGGTCAGGACAGCTGACACACAGGTCTGGACAGCTGACACACAGGTCAGGACAGCTGACACACAGGTCAGGGCCAGCCTTGGAATTTGGGCCATTTTCTGGACTTTTTGGGTCCAAAGAATTTCGCTCTCTTCATATTTGTTCGGGAAATTTGCTCTCTTTTCGCCTGATTTTACCGACATTGTAGTTAAAATATAATTCAATTTTCCTCACAAGGATTTAATATCTATTACAAATCAGGATTGTTTACTTTCCAAGTAAAATAATTACAACAAAAATGAAAATCTGAACTTGCCTGACAATACAACTTACTCTCCACCTATGGATTTGTACTCTCCGGGACCAGGTCATGAAATGACAAATCCAGCACTGGTCAGGACAGCAGGCAAACAGGTCAGGACAGCTGGCACACAGGTCAGGACAGCTGGCACACAGGTCAGGACAGCTGACACACAGGTCAGGACAGCTGCAGACACACAGGTCAGGACAGCTGACACACAGGTCTGGACAGCTGACACACAGGTCAGGACAGCTGGCACACAGGTCTGGACAGCTAGCACACAGGTCAGGACAGCTGACAAACAGGTCAGGGTCAGCAGGCATACCAATCTAATCATCGGGGCATCAGAGCACGGCCATGTAAACCATGATCAAATCATGACACACACGATTTGCATAGCGCAAACTCACGATTTGCATAGCGCAAACTCACGATTTGCATAGCGCAGACCGTTAGCTCACCTGGTGTTGGTCCTCCTGCTGACCGTCAGCTCACCTGGTGTTGGTCCTCCTGCTGACTGTCAGCTCACCTGGTGTTGGTCCTCCTGCTGAGTGCTGACCGTCAGCTCACCTGGTGTTGGTCCTCCTGCTGGGTGCTGACTGTCAGCTCACCTGGTGTTGGTCCTCCTGCTGAGTGCTGACCGTCAGCTCACCTGGTGTTGGTCCTCCTGCTGGGCCAGCTCACCTGGTGTTGGTCCTCCTGCTGGGCCAGCCAGGCTATCAGGCGGTGGTCGTTGCTCGGCTCGAGGATGCTCGTTCCCAGAGTCTTCCTGATCAGCTCAGAAGTCAGCAGCGTGGCGCGCCCTGGACAGTGACAGAACAGAAACATGGCCAAATGTCAGTTGACAATCAACTCAGAAAACTGAAAATGACGGCCAGCTGATAGAGCCGGTGTTGATTGTGATTATTAATATGCTTGTGCAGGTGATTGTAAACAGGTCCACACTATATAGGTTAATATATTGTGTCTATTCAGAAGCAATAAGACATGATTCTGGCAACTCAGCCAATACAAACCAATCGGACAGCCTACATATCACGCAATTTACATTCTATTTTCACCCTCCCCAACCACAACCGGCGGATTCACGCACTCGCACTCCCCCATTCCCACGCACCGATGGCGAGCAGGCTGTGCAGCAGCTCGAACGAGAACGAGACGAGCGGCACGTCCTCTGACACCGGCAGCAGCGCCACCGTGTTGAAGTTGGTCTGGCTCGGCCGCTGCTCGACGACCGAGCTGAGCGCGCCGCCGCCGCCCAGCGGCGACGCAGAGCGCTTCCACGAGCCCAGGATCCGGTGGCCGAGCAGCTCGATCAGCCGGGACACCACGATCGGGTACTTGAGCTTGATGAAGTTGATGAGTCCGTCGGAGAGCTTGGCGACTTCGGTGTCACGGATGGCCATCACGGTGGTACTGCGCTCGGTCTGTGTCAGCGTCTCCACCTGGCCACAGAGGATAATTTCTCCGTCATTGTCTCCACCTGGCCACAGAGGAGAATTGCTCCGTTATTGTCTCCACCTGGCCACAACGTTGGTCCCAGCTGTGCTCAGTACTATATTCTTGATGGCCGCTCTCATCCAGTTTGGCTGTGAAATTGGCGCCCACCCAAAGCCGAAGCGTCCGAATTCGCCGAGACTTGACCTTGAAAAGTCTATGTGTTATAAGGTATTGGTCACAAATCTCCTACGGCCCCAAAGTATAGCTATAGCCATTCTTGCTGTTTTATTCATGTTTTATTATGAAAGAGGCTATGGTTGTTAAAAATATAATTAACTGCATACGCATTTTAATTTTAAAGTGCACTGACGGAATGTTGATGTTGAGTTTGCAATATTCAAAAGCAAATCGTAGTCCGCAAAGAAGTGATTCTAAATAGTGATGAGGCGACTCCAATTTTACGAATGTGTGCCAATCATGAGTGGTGCATTTTCTTAAAAAATATAATGGGAGAGTTTCGGGAACCAAATTTTGCAGGTGAAATCGGACACGCTTAATCTACCGATACACACCAAAACCTCTATATTGGCCTGCGAGGTGGCAATATCCCCTTAAACACGCGACAATACCGGCATTTCATTGACGCAACAGTTCGATTCCACACCTCATCATCCTCACCATCCTCATCATCCCCATCCTCCTCCTCCTCCTCCTCCTCCTCCTCCTCCTCCTCCTCCTCCTCCTCCTCCTCCTCCTCCTCCTCCTCCTCCTCCTCCTCCTCCTCCTCCTCCTCCTCCTCCTCCTCCTCCTCCTCCTCCTCCTCCTCCTCCTCCTCCTCCTCATCATCATCATCGATAACTTCGCCAGCACAGCGTCAGTGCCGACGGCGGCGACGTTGGCGGTGGTTTGGCGTTTCCGTCCGCGGCGCCTTGGACGGGCAATTGCGCCCACTTACAACGCAATGCAATGCAGTGCTGTAATATTGCGGTGGTCGGGGTACTTACGATCCCGACCAGTCGGGGTACTTACGATCCCGACCAGTCGGGGTACTTACGATCCCGACCAGTCTGGGTACTTACGATCCCGACCAGTCTGGGTACTTACGATCCCGACCAGTCGGGGTACTTACGATCCCGACCAGTCGGGGTACTTACGATCCCGACCAGTCGGGGTACTTACGATCCCGACCAGTCGGGGTACTTACGATCCCGACCAGTCGGGGTACTTACGATTCCGACCAGTCGGGGTACTTACGATTCCGACCAGTCGGGGTACTTACGATGCCGACCAGGTCTCCCCGGGCGTACTCTCCGAGCAGCTCCTTGCGGCTGTCGAGGTGAGTTATCACAGAGCGCAGACGCCCGCTCAGCACGATGTAGGTGCTGTCGCTCGCCTCGCCCTGCCTGACATGGGGACAGGCGGTCGGCACACGCTCGGTTCAGCGGTTTAGTTCAGTTGGTCCCACATGTTCTCAACGCTCTTAACTTTGACGCCAAAACTAATTATCGAAAATGGAATCAAGTTCCATTTAAGTCAGTTTTCAAAAGTCACTTCTGACCAAAACAAAGGTTAAATTGCCAGCATGGTCTAGCCTCTAAAAGCGAAAAATCACAATTACCGCCCCCAGTCAATATAATTGTTGGCCGCTTCGCGCATCAAACACAAGTGACTATCAGCTGTCGAAACACCTTGAAACCAGCCCTGCTCTAAAGTCGGCTAGTTCCGCATCTCACCGATACCGCATCTCACCGATACCGCATCTCACCGATACATGGCCTTGCCGGCCTCGATGTGTGTCCAGTCGAGCGAGAAGTCTATCTGTCGCACGAACGGCGATAGCCGGCGGATCACCGTGTTCGCCACGTGCAACACCACGTGCGGCACCTCCAGCATGATGTTGTAGAAGGTCTGCTGGCTGATCTGCGCCACCAGCGTGGCAGACTTGGCGCGGACGGAGAAGAAGCTGGCCTCGCCGGAGAGTGTGGCTAGGGCCCCGACTATTTGTCCGCTGTGAGCCAGGTACATGAGGACCTCCTCGGAGACTTTGTCGGGCCGCCGCTGACAGACCTGCAGGGTGCCGTAGATGACCAGCACCAGGCCGCCCTCCTCCTAGCCAGGCGAGACGACAGGATTGTCAGGACACAGGCAGCAGCAGGCAGCAGACACACGGTGAGGCCTCCTCCTAGCCAGGCGAGACGACAGGATTGTCAGAACACAGGCAGCAGCAGGCAGCAGACACACGGTGAGGCCTCCTCCTAGCCAGGCGAGACGACAGGATTGTCAGAACACAGGCAGCAGCAGGCAGCAGACACACGGTGAGGCCTCCTCCTAGCCAGGCGAGACGACAGGATTGTCAGAACACAGGCAGCAGACACACGGTGAGGCCTCCTCCTAGCCAGGCGAGACGACAGGATTGTCAGAACACAGGCAGCAGCAGCAGGCAGCAGACACACGGTGAGGCCTCCTCCTGGCCAGGCGAGACGACAGGATTGTCAGAACACAGGCAGCAGCAGGCAGCAGACACACGGTGAGGCCTCCTCCTGGCCAGGCGAGACCACAGGATTGTCAGAACACAGGCAGCAGACACACGGTGAGGCCTCCTCCTAGCCAGGCGAGACCACAGGATTGTCAGAACACAGGCAGCAGACACACGGTGAGGCCTCCTCCTAGCCAGGCGAGACCACAGGATTGTCAGAACACAGGCAGCAGACACACGGTGAGGCCTCCTCCTAGCCAGGCGAGACCACAGGATTGTCAGAACACAGGCAGCAGCAGCAGGCAGCAGACACACGGTGAGGCCTCCTCCTGGCCAGGCGAGACCACAGGATTGTCAGAACACAGGCAGCAGACACACGGTGAGGCCTCCTCCTAGCCAGGCGAGACCACAGGATTGTCAGAACACAGGCAGCAGACACACGGTGAGGCCTCCTCCTAGCCAGGCGAGACCACAGGATTGTCAGAACACAGGCAGCAGACACACGGTGAGGCCTCCTCCTAGCCAGGCGAGACCACAGGATTGTCAGAACATAGGCAGCAGACACACGGTGAGGCCTCCTCCTAGCCAGGCGAGACCACAGGATTGTCAGAACACAGGCAGCAGACACACGGTGAGGCCTCCTCCTAGCCAGGCGAGACCACAGGATTGTCAGACCACAGGCAGCAGACACACGGTGAGGCCTCCTCCTAGCCAGGCGAGACCACAGGATTGTCAAAACACAGGCAGCAGACACACGGTGAGGCCTCCTCCTAGCCAGGCGAGACCACAGGATTGTCAGAACACAGGCAGCAGACACACGGTGAGGCCTCCTCCTAGCCAGGCGAGACCACAGGATTGTCAGAACACAGGCAGCAGACACACGGTGAGGCCTCCTCCTAGCCAGGCGAGACCACAGGATTGTCAGAACACAGGCAGCAGACACACGGTGAGGCCTCCTCCTAGCCAGGCGAGACCACAGGATTGTCAGAACACAGGCAGCAGACACACGGTGAGGCCTCCTCCTAGCCAGGCGAGACCACAGGATTGTCAGAACACAGGCAGCAGACACACGGTGAGGCCTCCTCCTAGCCAGGCGAGACCACAGGATTGTCAGAACACAGGCAGCAGACACACGGTGAGGCCTCCTCCTAGCCAGGCGAGACCACAGGATTGTCAGAACACAGGCAGCAGACACACGGTGAGGCCTCCTCCTAGCCAGGCGAGACCACAGGATTGTCAGAACACAGGCAGCAGACACACGGTGAGGCCTCCTCCTAGCCAGGCGAGACCACAGGATTGTCAGAACACAGGCAGCAGACACACGGTGAGGCCTCCTCCTAGCCAGGCGAGACCACAGGATTGTCAGAACACAGGCAGCAGACACACGGTGAGGCCTCCTCCTAGCCAGGCGAGACCACAGGATTGTCAGAACACAGGCAGCAGACACACGGTGAGGCCTCCTCCTAGCCAGGCGAGACCACAGGATTGTCAGAACACAGGCAGCAGACACACGGTGAGGCCTCCTCCTAGCCAGGCGAGACCACAGGATTGTCAGAACACAGGCAGCAGACACACGGTGGGTAGGCCAGAAATCGACGAGTTGAGACAACGAATAAGGCGTATCTGTAGCCAGCGGAGAGTAAATAACGCAGCAACTAATCTCGAGGTGTTTTTAAAACACGGGTTTAACCTGTATTTTACAACTAATACATGCAACTATTTTACATGACAAAGGATTTGGAATAAGGTCTGTCTACTAAAAGTGTAGGTAATTCCACTACTTGATGCTAAGCAAGGTATTTATGTTGTTGCAGATGCAACAGCTGCTGTTTTCACTTGAGCTACTGCAGAAGGCATCGATCGAATGCCGGTTGAATTTCAGCAGCAACTGACCTCATTGGCGCCCTCCGTCATGATGACCTGGCCGGGCGCCAGCTGCCTGAGCAGCACGTTGCCCTCGAGCAGTGAGATGTCGGGCAGCTGGAGGATGGAGCGGAACCGCTCCAGAGCCTCGGCCGAGAGCGCCGCCTCGTCCGCGTCCAGCCCCCGCCGCCGCTCCTGTTCGGTACAGAGAAGGGGGACATGTCCGGTGTGCTCCTGTTCGGTACAGAGAAGGGGGACATGCCCCGTGTGGTCCTGTTCGGTACAGAGAAGGGGGACATGTCTCGTGTGGTCCTGTTCGGTATAACAGAGAAGGGGGACATGTCCGGTGTGCTCCTGTTCGGTACAGAGAAGGGAGACATGTCCGGTGTGATCCTGTTCGGTATAACAGAGAAGGGGGACATGTCCGGTGTGCTCCTGTTCGGTACAGAGAAGGGGGACATGTCCCGTGTGGTCCTGTTCGGTATAACAGAGAAGGGGGACATGTCCCGTGTGCTCCTGTTCGGTACAGAGAAGGGGGACATGTCCCGTGTGGTCCTGTTCGGTACAGAGAAGGGGGACATGTCCGGCGTGGTCCTGGGACGAGTACGGGGAGAGGATTTCAATAATATCCTACAAACCCTCAACTCATGGTAGGGTTTGTTCCTCTACCGTCCACTCGAATCGGTACCGACAAAACAATATCGCACGCCTGCTTTCCTCAACCCCAGGTATCGGTACCGACAAAACACAATATCGCACGCCTGCTTTCCTCAACCCCAGGTATTGGTACCGACAAAACACAATATCGCACGCCTGCTTTCCTCAACCCCAGGTATTGGTACCGACAAAACACAATATCGCACGCCTGCTTTCCTCAACCCCAGGTATCGGTACCGACAAAGCACAATATCGCACGTCTGCTTTCCTCAACCCCAGGTATCGGTACCGACAAAAACACAATATCGCACGTCTGCTTTCCTCAATCCCAGGTATCGGTATAAAGCTCACTCTGTGCACAACTTATGCCAGCCTGTTTGTTCCAGCCTGTTATGCCAGCCTATTTGTTCCTCATTAACTAAAATGCAACTGGGTAACACCATAGCGCTTGCGAGATGCCGGCTCTTTCTGCCGTTCATTCTTCGTACCCCACCGACCCTATAGACTAGCTAGTGGTGTAAGATTCGGAGATTTTCCCAATCATGTCCGATTTAAAGTCCGATCTAATATGACAATGTTGACCGAAAAGTGTCCGATGAGTCCAAGAGTCCGAAAATAGTCCAATTTTAATACATCCTATGCATGGAAATTAGTGATGTTTTTACTTTATTTCAAGTCCACAATTACCATCACATCATCTTTGTTTCAATTTCCCATTTAAATACATCAATCATACCACACTTTGTTAGAACACATCAGAGGGTCATCCAATTAACTGTCTGTAAGGTGTAAAGACCTGTAAGGTAGGCAAATGTGTGAATTGTGCCTTGACCGAAAATTGTCCAAAATATCTGTGGCTGACAGACCGAAGTCCAAATCGGAATCGGACAATTTTCGGACGTCCAAAAATTTTGGATTCCGATTTACATCACTACTGCCGACCATCTCGATACCCCTGACTGACCCTGCTGACCCTGCTGACCATCTCCATACCCCTGACTGACCCTGCCGGAGGGGGCCGATCCGACGACCACCTCATCTGCGTCCGGGTCACCAGACGCCGCCGCGGTCACCGACTCGCTCTGAGAATGACCGGAACGCCATCCTCCGGCCTCCGCCTCGGCTGCCGGCCGCCGCTGCTTCCGTGGTGACGACTGCTGCGTCTTGTGCGCCGTATCGGCCCGCTGACGCACGTGCTGCGGCGGCAGGTCAGCTCAGGTCAGCTCAGGTCAGCTCAGGTCAGCTCAGGTCAGGTCAGGTCAGGTCAGGTCAGGTCTGCGGCAGGACGTCAGGTCAGCTCAGCTCAGCTCAGCTCAGCTCAGCTCAGCTCAGCTCAGCTCAGGTCAGGTCAGGTCAGGTCTGCGGCAGGACGTCAGGTCAGCTCAGGTCAGGTACGATCAGCTGCAGCCACAGGACGTAGTGGACGTGTAGCAAAAGCACGTCTCATTCAGCTATGCTGATTACACCAACACACCGGATCTCATTCTATATTTGCAACTTACAGCGGCATTGCCTGGCAGGTATCGAAGCGGTATTCAGTATTTTTAAGATACCCGAATGCATTGCTAAGTGACCCAAACGGTCCGCCTCCGTGGTTGTTACCTGCGTCATCAGCTCGGAGCTGAGCCCCAGGTAGTGGTGCAGTGCAGTGAACGTCACCCTCATGAGGCGGATCATGATGATCTGCACCATGCGCACCACCGTCTCAGGGTAGCTGTCCGTCAGCTTCTGCTGGGCACAGGTTCAGGTTCAGCAACGAGGTTACTGCCAGGCACAGGTTCAGCAACGAGGTCACTGCCAGGCACAGGTTCAGCAACGAGGTCACTGCCAGGCACAGGTTCAGCAACGAGGTTACTGCCAGGCACAGGTTCAGCAACGAGGTTACTGCCAGGCACATGTTCAGCAACGAGGTCACAGGTTCAGCAACGAGGTTACTGCCAGGCACAGGTTCAGCAACGAGGTCACAGGTTCAGCAACGATGTTACTGCCAGGCACAGGTTCAGCAACGAGGTCACAGGTTCACCAACGAGGTTACTGCCAGGCACAGGTTCAGCAACGAGGTCACTGCCAGGCACAGGTTCAGCAACGAGGTTACTGCCAGGCACAGGTTCAGCAACGAGGTCACAGATTCAGCAACGAGGTTACTGCCAGACACAGGTTCAGCAACGAGGTTACTGCCAGGCACAGGTTCAGCAACGAGGTTACTGCCAGGCACAGGTTCAGCAACGAGGTTACTGCCAGGCACAGGTTCAGCAACGAGGTCACTGCCAGGCACAGGTTCAGCAACGAGGTCACAGGTTCAGCAACGAGGTCACAGGTTCAGCAACGAGGTCACAGGTTCACCAACGAGGTCACTGCCAGGCACAGGTTCAGCAACGAGGTCACAGGTTCACCAACGAGGTTACTGCCAGGCACAGGTTCAGCAACGAGGTCACTGCCAGGCACAGGTTCAGCAACGAGGTTACTGCCAGGCACAGGTTCAGCAACGAGGTCACAGGTTCAGCAACGAGGTTACTGCCAGACACAGGTTCAGCAACGAGGTTACTGCCAGGCACAGGTTCAGCAACGAGGTTACTGCCAGGCACAGGTTCAGCAACGAGGTCACAGGTTCAGCAACGAGGTTACTGCCAGGCACAGGTTCAGCAACGAGGTCACAGGTTCAGCAACGAGGTTACTGCCAGGCACAGGTTCAGCAACGAGGTTACTGCCAGGCACAGGTTCAGCAACGAGGTTACTGCCAGGCACAGGTTCAGCAACGAGGTCACAGGTTCACCAACGAGGTTACTGCCAGACACAGGTTCAGCAACGAGGTTACTGCCAGGCACAGGTTCAGCAACGAGGTTACTGTCAGCCACAGGTTCAGCAACGAGGTTACTGCCAGGCACAGGTTCAGCAACGAGGTCACAGGTTCAGCAACGAGGTTACTGCCAGGCACAGGTTCAGCAACGAGGTTACTGCTAGGCACAGGTTCAGCAACGAGGTCACAGGTTTAGCAACGAGGTCACTGCCAGGCACAGGTTCAGCAACGAGGTTACTGCCAGGCACAGGTTCAGCAACGAGGTTACTGCCAGGCACAGGTTCAGCAACGAGGTTACTGCCAGGCACAGGTTCAGCAACGAGGTTACAGGTTCAGCAACGAGGTCACTGCCAGACACAGGTTCAGCAACGAGGTCACTGCCAGGCACAGGTTCAGCAACGAGGTTACTGCCAGGCACAGGTTCAGCAACGAGGTTACTGCCAGGCACAGGTTCAGCAACGAGGTTACTGCCAGGCACAGGTTCAGCAACGAGGTTACTGCCAGGCACAGGTTCAGCAACGAGGTTACTGCCAGGCACAGGTTCAGCAACGAGGTCACAGGTTCACCAACGAGGTTACTGCCAGGCACAGGTTCAGCAACGAGGTTACAGGTTCAGCAACGAGGTCACTGCCAGGCACAGGTTCAGCAACGAGGTCACTGCCAGGCACAGGTTCAGCAACGAGGTTACTGCCAGGCACAGGTTCAGCAACGAGGTCACAGGTTCAGCAATGAGGTCACTGCCAGGCACAGGTTCAGCAACGAGGTTACAGGTTCAGCAACGAAGTTACTGCCAGGCACAGGTTCAGCAACGAGGTTACAGGTTCAGCAACGAGGTCACTGCCAGGCACAGGTTCAGCAACGAGGTTACTGTCAGCCACAGGTTCAGCAACGAGGTTACTGCCAGGCACAGGTTCAGCAACGAGGTCACAGGTTCACCAACGAGGTTACTGCCAGGCACAGGTTCAGCAACGAGGTCACAGGTTCACCAACGAGGTTACTGCCAGGCACAGGTTCAGCAACGAGGTCACAGGTTCAGCAACGAGGTTACTGCCAGACACAGGTTCAGCAACGAGGTCACAGGTTCACCAACGAGGTTACTGCCAGGCACAGGTTCAGCAACAAGGTGACAGGTTCACCAACGAGGTTACTGCCAGGCACAGGTTCAGCAACGAGGTCACAGGTTCAGCAACGAGGTTACTGCCAGCCACAGGTTCACCAACGAGGTTACTGCCAGGCACAGGTTCAGCAACGAGGTCACTGCCAGGCACAGGTTCAGCAACGAGGTCACAGGTTCAGCAACGAGGTTACTGCCAGGCACAGGTTCAGCAACGAGGTCACTGCCAGGTACAGGTTCAGCAACGAGGTTATTGCCAGGCACAGGTTCAGCAACGAGGTCACTGCCAGGCACAGGTTCAGCAACGAGGTCATAGGTTCAGCAACGAGGTTACTGCCAGGCACAGGTTCAGCAACGAGGTCACTGCCAGGCACAGGTTCAGCAACGAGGTCACAGGTTCAGCAACGAGGTCACTGCCAGGCACAGGTTCAGCAACGAGGTCACAGGTTCAGCAACGAGGTTACACGTGATATGCATTACAGTGTTTACAGTGATCAGTGATAAATTAGCGAATAATTCATTCTAAAGAGCCTTAATCACAGAGTAACACACGCAATACTAAAGCCTCGAGAAGTTCGAAACAAAGTTTGACACAGGTTGGCGTCAGCTTCTTGCTACGTTAAATTAGCTCTATACGTTTTCCGTCCAAACCCATTGCGCCCGTTTTAAACCTGTTTAATTCATATGTTGCCAGGCTATAACGAACGCGGCGGCCTGGAAAATTAGAAGTGTATTTGGAGGCCTTGCCAAATTATCACCAACTGACATCGGTAACCAGCCACACAGCTCACGCCTGTCACTGTTATACTGACATCGGTAACCAGCCACACAGCTCACGCCTGTCACTGTTATACTGACATACTGACATCGGTAACCAGTCACACAGCTCACGCCTGTCACTGTTATACTGACATCAGTAACCAGCCACACAGCTCACGCCTGTCACTGTTATACTGACATCGGTAACCAGCCACACAGATCACGCCTGTCACTGTTATACTGACATCGGTAACCAGCCACACAGCTCACGCCTGTCACTGTTATACTGACATACTGACATCGGTAACCAGTCACACAGCTCACGCCTGTCACTGTTATACTGACATCGGTAACCAGCCACACAGCTCACGTCTGTCACTGTTATACTGCTATACTGACATCGGTAACCAGTCACACAGCTCACGCCTGTCACTGTTATACTGACATCGGTAACCAGCCACACAGATCACGCCTGTCACTGTTATACTGACATCGGTAACCAGCCACACAGCTCACGCCTGTCACTGTTATACTGCTATACTGACATCGGTAACCAGTCACACAGCTCACGCCTGTCACTGTTATACTGACATCGGTAACCAGTCACACAGCTCACGCCTGTCACTGTTATACTGACATCGGTAACCAGTCACACAGATCACGCCTGTCACTGTTATACTGACATCGGTAACCAGCCACACAGCTCACGTCTGTCACTGTTATACTGACATCGGTAACCAGCCACACAGCTCACGCCTGTCACTGCTATACTGACATCGGTAACCAGTCACACAGCTCACGCCTGTCACTGTTATACTGACATCGGTAACCAGTCACACAGATCACGCCTGTCACTGTTATACTGACATCGGTAACCAGCCACACAGCTCACGTCTGTCATTGTTATACTGACAAAGGTAACCAGCCACACAGCTCACGTCTGTCACTGTTATACTGACATCGGTAACCAGCCACACAGCTCACGTCTGTCATTGTTATACTGCTATACTGACATCGGTAACCAGCCACACAGCTCACGCCTGTCACTGTTATACTGCTATACTGACATCGGTAACCAGCCACACAGCTCACGTCTGTCACTGTTATACTGACATCGGTAACCAGCCACACAGCTCACGTCTGTCATTGTTATACTGCTATACTGACATCGGTAACCAGCCACACAGCTCACGACTGTCACTGTTATACTGCTATACTGACATAGGTAACCAGTCACACAGCTCACGCCTGTCACTGTTATACTGACATCGGTAACCAGCCACATAGCTTACGCCTGTCACTGTTATACTGACATCGGTAACCAGCCACACAGCTCACGCCTGTCACTGTTATACTGACATCAGTAACCAGCCACACAGCTTACGCCTGTCACTGTTATACTGCTATACTGACATCGGTAACCAGCCACACAGCTCACTCCTGTCACTGTTATACTGACATCGGTAACCAGCCACACAGCTCACGTCTGTCACTGTTATACTGACATCGGTAACCAGCCACACAGCTCACGCCTGTCACTGTTATCCTGCTATACTGACATCGGTAACCAGTCACACAGCTCACGCCTGTCACTGTTATACTGACATCGGTAACCAGCCACACAGCTCACGCCTGTCACTGTTATACTGACATCGGTAACCAGCCACACAGCTCACGTCTGTCACTGTTATACTGCTATACTGACATCGGTAACCAGCCACACAGCTCACGACTGTCACTGTTATACTGCTATACTGACATCGGTAACCAGTCACACAGATCACGCCTGTCACTGTTATACTGACATCGGTAACCAGCCACACAGCTCACGCCTGTCACTGTTATACTGACATACTGACATCGGTAACCAGTCACACAGATCACGCCTGTCACTGTTATACTGACATCGGTAACCAGCCACACAGCTCACGTCTGTCACTGTTATACTGCTATACTGACATCGGTAACCAGTCACACAGCTCACGCCTGTCACTGTTATACTGACATCGGTAACCAGCCACATAGATCACGCCTGTCACTGTTATACTGACATCGGTAACCAGCCACACAGCTCACGTCTGTCATTGTTATACTGACAAAGGTAACCAGCCACACAGCTCACGTCTGTCACTGTTATACTGTTATACTGACATCGGTAACCAGCCACACAGCTCACGTCTGTCACTGTTATACTGCTATACTGACATCGGTAACCAGCCACACAGCTCACGACTGTCACTGTTATACTGCTATACTGACATCGGTAACCAGTCACACAGCTCACGCCTGTCACTGTTATACTGACATCGGTAACCAGCCACACAGCTCACGCCTGTCACTGTTATACTGCTATACTGACATCGGTAACCAGCCACACAGCTCACGCCTGTCACTGTTATACTGACATCGGTAACCAGCCACACAGCTCACGTCTGTCACTGTTATACTGACATCGGTAACCAGCCACACAGCTCACGCCTGTCACTGTTATACTGACATCGGTAACCAGCCACACAGCTCACGTCTGTCACTGTTATACTGACATCGGTAACCAGCCACACAGCTTACGCCTGTCACTGTTATACTGCTATACTGACATCGGTAACCAGCCACACAGCTCACGCCTGTCACTGTTATACTGACATCGGTAACCAGCCACACAGCTCACGTCTGTCACTGTTATACTGACATCGGTAACCAGCCACACAGCTCACGCCTGTCATTGTTATACTGACATCAGTAACCAGCCACACAGCTCACGTCTGTCACTGCTATACTGACATCGGTAACCAGCCGCACAGCTCACGTCTGTCACTGTTATACTGCTATACTGACATCGGTAACCAGCCACATAGCTCACGCCTGTCATTGTTATACTGACATCAGTAACCAGCCACACAGCTCACGCCTGTCACTGCTATACTGACATCGGTAACCAGCCACACAGCTCACGTCTGTCACTGTTATACTGCTATACTGACATCGGTAACCAGCCACACAGCTCACGTCTGTCACTGTTATACTGACATCAGTAACCAGCCACACAGCTCACGCCTGTTACTGTTATACTGACATCGGTAACCAGCCACACAGCTTACGCCTGTCACTGTTATACTGACATCGGTAACCAGCCACAAAGCTCACGTCTGTCACTGTTATACTGCTATACTGACATCGGTAACCAGCCACACAGCTCACGACTGTCACTGTTATACTGCTATACTGACATCGGTAACCAGTCACACAGCTCACGCCTGTCACTGTTATACTGACATCGGTAACCAGCCACACAGCTCACGTCTGTCACTGTTATACTGACATCGGTAACCAGCCACACAGCTTACGCCTGTCACTGTTATACTGCTATACTGACATCGGTAACCAGCCACACAGCTCACGCCTGTCACTGTTATACTGCTATACTGACATCGGTAACCAGCCACACAGCTCACGCCTGTCACTGTTATACTGACATACTGACATCGGTAACCAGTCACACAGCTCACGCCTGTCACTGTTATACTGACATCGGTAACCAGCCACACAGCTCACGTCTGTCACTGTTATACTGCTATACTGACATCGGTAACCAGTCACACAGCTCACGCCTGTCACTGTTATACTGACATCGGTAACCAGCCACACAGATCACGCCTGTCACTGTTATACTGACATCGGTAACCAGCCACACAGCTCACGCCTGTCACTGTTATACTGACATCGGTAACCAGCCACACAGCTCACGTCTGTCATTGTTATACTGACAAAGGTAACCAGCCACACAGCTCACGTCTGTCACTGTTATACTGTTATACTGACATCGGTAACCAGCCACACAGCTCACGTCTGTCATTGTTATACTGACATCGGTAACCAGCCACACAGCTCACGCCTGTCACTGTTATACTGCCATCGGTAACCAGCCACACAGCTCACGTCTGTCACTGTTATACTGACATCAGTAACCAGCCACACAGCTCACGACTGTCACTGTTATACTGCTATACTGACATCGGTAACCAGTCACACAGCTCACGCCTGTCACTGTTATACTGACATCGGTAACCAGCCACACAGCTTACGCCTGTCACTGTTATACTGCTATACTGACATCGGTAACCAGTCACACAGCTCACGCCTGTCACTGTTATACTGACATCGGTAACCAGCCACACAGCTCACGTCTGTCACTGTTATACTGACATCGGTAACCAGCCACACAGCTCACGTCTGTCACTGTTATACTGCTATACTGACATCGGTAACCAGCCACACAGCTCACGCCTGTCACTGTTATCCTGCTATACTGACATCGGTAACCAGTCACACAGCTCACGCCTGTCACTGTTATACTGACATCGGTAACCAGCCACACAGCTCACGCCTGTCACTGTTATACTGACATCGGTAACCAGCCACACAGCTCACGTCTGTCACTGTTATACTGCTATACTGACATCGGTAACCAGCCACACAGCTCACGACTGTCACTGTTATACTGCTATACTGACATCGGTAACCAGTCACACAGATCACGCCTGTCACTGTTATACTGACATCGGTAACCAGCCACACAGCTCACGCCTGTCACTGTTATACTGACATACTGACATCGGTAACCAGTCACACAGCTCACGCCTGTCACTGTTATACTGACATCGGTAACCAGCCACACAGCTCACGTCTGTCACTGTTATACTGCTATACTGACATCGGTAACCAGTCACACAGCTCACGCCTGTCACTGTTATACTGACATCGGTAACCAGCCACACAGATCACGCCTGTCACTGTTATACTGACATCGGTAACCAGCCACACAGCTCACGCCTGTCACTGTTATACTGACATCGGTAACCAGCCACACAGCTCACGTCTGTCATTGTTATACTGACAAAGGTAACCAGCCACACAGCTCACGTCTGTCACTGTTATACTGTTATACTGACATCGGTAACCAGCCACACAGCTCACGTCTGTCATTGTTATACTGACATCGGTAACCAGCCACACAGCTCACGCCTGTCACTGTTATACTGACATCAGTAACCAGCCACACAGCTCACGACTGTCACTGTTATACTGCTATACTGACATCGGTAACCAGTCACACAGCTCACGCCTGTCACTGTTATACTGACATCAGTAACCAGCCACACAGCTCACGACTGTCACTGTTATACTGCTATACTGACATCGGTAACCAGCCACACAGCTCACGCCTGTCACTGTTATACTGACATCGGTAACCAGCCACACAGCTTACGCCTGTCACTGTTATACTGCTATACTGACATCGGTAACCAGTCACACAGCTCACGCCTGTCACTGTTATACTGACATCGGTAACCAGCCACACAGCTCACGTCTGTCACTGTTATACTGACATCGGTAACCAGCCACACAGCTCACGTCTGTCACTGTTATACTGCTATGCTGACATCGGTAACCAGCCACACAGCTCACGCCTGTCACTGTTATCCTGCTATACTGACATCGGTAACCAGTCACACAGCTCACGCCTGTCACTGTTATACTGACATCGGTAACCAGCCACACAGCTCACGCCTGCCACTGTTATACTGACATCGGTAACCAGCCACACAGCTCACGTCTGTCACTGTTATACTGCTATACTGACATCGGTAACCAGCCACACAGCTCACGACTGTCACTGTTATACTGCTATACTGACATCGGTAACCAGTCACACAGCTCACGCCTGTCACTGTTATACTGACATCGGTAACCAGCCACACAGCTCACGCCTGTCACTGTTATACTGCTATACTGACATCGGTAACCAGCCACACAGCTCACGCCTGTCACTGTTATACTGACATCGGTAACCAGCCACACAGCTCACGTCTGTCACTGTTATACTGACATCGGTAACCAGCCACACAGCTCACGCCTGTCACTGTTATACTGACATCGGAAACCAGCCACACAGCTCACGTCTGTCACTGTTATACTGACATCGGTAACCAGCCACACAGCTTACGCCTGTCACTGTTATACTGCTATACTGACATCGGTAACCAGCCACACAGCTCACGCCTGTCACTGTTATACTGACATCGGTAACCAGCCACACAGCTCACGTCTGTCACTGTTATACTGACATCGGTAACCAGCCACACAGCTCACGCCTGTCATTGTTATACTGACATCAGTAACCAGCCACACAGCTCACGTCTGTCACTGCTATACTGACATCGGTAACCAGCCACACAGCTCACGTCTGTCACTGTTATACTGCTATACTGACATCGGTAACCAGCCACATAGCTCACGCCTGTCACTGTTATACTGACATCGGTAACCAGCCACACAGCTCACGCCTGTCACTGTTATACTGACATCGGTAACCAGCCACACAGCTCACGCCTGTCACTGTTATACTGACATCGGTAACCAGCCACACAGCTCACGCCTGTCATTGTTATACTGACATCAGTAACCAGCCACACAGCTCACGCCTGTCACTGCTATACTGACATCGAAACCAGCCACACAGCTCACGTCTGTCACTGTTATACTGCTATACTGACATCGGTAACCAGCCACACAGCTCACGTGTCACTGTTATACTGACATCAGTAACCAGCCACACAGCTCACGACTGTCACTGTTATACTGCTATACTGACATCGGTAACCAGTCACACAGCTCACGCCTGTCACTGTTATACTGACATCGGTAACCAGCCACACAGCTCACGCCTGTCACTGTTATACTGACATCGGTAACCAGCCACACAGCTTACGCCTGTCACTGTTATACTGACATCGGTAACCAGCCACACAGCTCACGTCTGTCACTGTTATACTGCTATACTGACATCGGTAACCAGCCACACAGCTCACGACTGTCACTGTTATACTGCTATACTGACATCGGTAACCAGTCACACAGCTCACGCCTGTCACTGTTATACTGACATCGGTAACCAGCCACACAGCTCACGTCTGTCACTGTTATACTGACATCGGTAACCAGCCACACAGCTTACGCCTGTCACTGTTATACTGCTATACTGACATCGGTAACCAGCCACACAGCTCACGCCTGTCACTGTTATACTGCTATACTGACATCGGTAACCAGCCACATAGCTCACGCCTGTCATTGTTATAGCTATACTGACATCGGTAACCAGCCACACAGCTCACGCCTGTCACTGTTATACTGTTATACTGACATCGGTAACCAGCCACACAGCTCACGTCTGTCACTGTTATACTGACATCGGTAACCAGCCACACAGCTCACGCCTGTCACTGTTATACTGACATCGGTAACCAGCCACACAGCTCACGCCTGTCACTGTTATACTGCTATACTGACATCGGTAACCAGCCACACAGCTCACGCCTGTCACTGTTATACTGACATCGGTAACCAGCCACACAGCTCACGTCCGCCACTGTTATAATGCTATACTGACATCGGTAACCAGCCACACAGCTCACGTATGTCACTCTTATAGCTATACTGACATCGGTAACCAGCCACACAGCTCACGTCTGACACTGTTATAGCTATACTGACATCGGTAACCAGCCACACAGCTCACGCCTGTCACTGTTATAGCTATACTGACATCCGGAACCAGCCACACAGCTCACGCCTGTCACTGTTATACTGCTATACTGACATCGGTAACCAGCCACACAGCTCACCCCCGCCACTGTTATACTGCTATACTGACATCGGTAACCAGCCACACAGCTTACGACTGTCACTGTTATACTGACATCGGTAACCAGCCACACAGCTCACGCCTGTCACTGTTATACTGCTATACTGACATCGGTAACCAGCCACACAGCTCACCCCCGCCACTGTTACACTGCTATACTGACATCGGTAACCAGCCACACAGCTTACGCCTGTCACTGTTATACTGACATCGGTAACCAGCCACACAGATCACGCCCGCCGCTGTTATACTGCTATACTGAAATCGGTAACCAGCCACACAGCTCACGCCCGCCACTGTTATACTGCTATACTGACATCGGTAACCAGCCACAAAGCTTACGCCTGTCACTGTTATACTGACATCGGTAACCAGCCACACAGATCACGCCTGTCACTGTTATACTGCTATACTGACATCGGTAACCAGCCACACAGCTTACGCCTGTCACTGTTATACTGACATCGGTAACCAGCCACACAGCTCACGCCCGCCACTGTTATACTGCTATACTGACATCGGTAACCAGCCACACAGCTTACGCCTGTCACTGTTATACTGACATCGGTAACCAGCCACACAGATCACGCCTGTCACTGTTATACTGACATCGGTAACCAGCCACACAGCTCACGCCTGTCACTGTTATACTGCTATACTGACATCGGTAACCAGCCACACAGCTCACGCCCGTCACTGTTATACTGACATCGGTAACCAGCCACACAGCTCACGCCTGTCACTGTTATACTGACATCGGTAATCAGCCACACAGCTCACGCCTGTCACTGTTATACTGACATCGGTAACCAGCCACACAGCTCACGCCTGTCACTGTTATACTGACATCGGTAACCAGCCACACAGATCACGCCTGTCACTGTTATACTGCTATACTGACATCGGTAACCAGCCACACAGCTCACGCCTGTCACTGTTATACTGACATCGGTAACCAGCCACACAGCTCACGCCTGTCACTGTTATACTGACATCGGTAACCAGCCACACAGCTTACGCCTGTCACTGTTATAGCTATACTGACATCGGTAACCAGCCACACAGCTCACGCCTGTCACTGTTATACTGCCATCGGTAACCAGCCACACAGCTCACGCCTGTCACTGTTATACTGACATCGGTAACCAGCCACACAGCTCACGCCTGTCACTGCTATACTGACATCGGTAACCAGCCACACAGCTCACGTCTGTCACTGTTATACTGCTATACTGACATCGGTAACCAGTCAACACAGCTCACGCCTGTCACTGTTATACTGACATCGGTAACCAGCCACACAGCTCATCGGTAACCAGCCACACAGCTCACGTCTGTCACTGTTATACTGACATCGGTAACCAGCCACACAGCTCACGCCTGTCACTGTTATACTGACATCGGTAACCAGCCACACAGCTCACGCCTGACACTGTTATACTGACATCGGTAACCAGCCACACAGCTCACGCCTGTCACTGTTATACTGACATCGGTAACCAGCCACACAGCTCACGCCTGTCACTGTTATACTGACATCAGTAACCAGCCACACAGCTCACGTCTGTCACTGTTATACTGACATCGGTAACCAGCCACACAGCTTACGCCTGTCACTGTTATACTGCTATACTGACATCGGTAACCAGCCACACAGCTCACGCCCGCCACTGTTATACTGACATCGGTAACCAGCCACACAGCTAACGCCTGTCACTGTTATACTGCTATACTGACATCGGTAACCAGCCACACAGCTCACGCCTGTCACTGTTATACTGCTATACTGACATCGGTAACCAGCCACATAGCTCACGCCCGCCACTGTTATACTGACATCGGTAACCAGCCACACAGCTCACGCCTGTCACTGTTATACTGCTATACTGACATCGGTACCCAGCCACACAGCTCACGCCTGTCACTGTTATAGCTATACTGACATCGGTAACCAGCCACACAGCTCACGCCTGTCACTGTTATACTGCTATACTGACATCGGTAACCAGCCACACAGCTCACGCCTGTCACTGTTATACTGACATCGGTAACCAGCCACACAGCTCACGTCTGTCACTGTTATACTGACATCGGTAACCAGTCACACAGCTCACGCCTGTCACTGTTATACTGCTATACTGACATCGGTAACCAGCCACACAGCTCACGCCCGCCACTGTTATACTGACATCGGTAACCAGCCACACAGCTCACGCCTGTCACTGTTATACTGACATCGGTAACCAGCCACACAGCTCACGTCTGTCACTGTTATACTGACATCGGTAACCAGTCACACAGCTCACGCCTGTCACTGTTATACTGCTATACTGACATCGGTAACCAGCCACACAGCTCACGCCACACAGCTCACGTCTGTCAGGCGTGAGCTGTGTGGTAACCAGCCACACAGCTCACGCCTGTATATAACATACAGCTGTACTGTTATACTGCTATACTGACATCGGTAACCAGCCACACAGATCACGCCTGTCACTGTTATACTGACATCGGTAACCAGCCACACAGCTTACGCCTGTCACTCTTATAGCTATACTGACATCGGTAACCAGCCACACAGCTCACGCCTGTCACTGTTATGGCTATACTGACATCGGTAACCAGCCACACAGCTCACGCCTGTCACTGTTATACTGACATCGGTAACCAGTCACACAGCTCACGCCCGTCACTGTTATACTGACATCGGTAACCAGCCACACAGCTCACGCCTGTCACTGCTATACTGACATCGGTAACCAGCCACACAGCTCACGTCTGTCACTGTTATACTGCTATCAGTAACCAGCCACACAGCTCACGCCTGTCACTGTTATACTGTTATACTGACATCGGTAACCAGCCACACAGCTCACGTCTGTCACTGTTATACTGACATCGGTAACCAGCCACACAGCTCACGTCCGCCACTGTTATACTGCTATACTGACATCGGTAACCAGCCACACAGCTCACGTATGTCACTCTTATAGCTATACTGACATCGGTAACCAGCCACACAGCTCACGCCCGTCACTGTTATACTGACATCGGTAACCAGCCACACAGCTCACGCCTGTCACTGTTATACTGCCATCGGTAACCAGCCACACAGCTCACGCCTGTCACTGTTATACTGACATCGGTAACCAGCCACACAGCTCACGTCTGTCACTGTTATACTGACATCGGTAACCAGCCACACAGCTCACGCCTGTCACTGTTATACTGCCATCGGTAACCAGCCACACAGCTCACGCCTGTCACTGTTATACTGACATCGGTAACCAGCCACACAGCTTACGCCTGTCACTGTTATACTGACATCGGTAACCAGCCACACAGCTTACGCCTGTCACTGTTATAGCTATACTGACATCGGTAACCAGCCACACAGCTCACGCCTGTCACTGTTATACTGCTATACTGACATCGGTAACCAGCCTCACAGCTCACGTCTGTCACTGTTATACTGACATCGGTAACCAGCCACACAGCTCACGCCCGTCACGGCTATACTGCTATTCTGATCAGTAAGAGGTGGCGACGTTCTTAAGCGTCATTCATACCAAGAAGGCCATGAAGGGCAACTTGATGACGATGGTATCCTCGGCTGCCTTGGCCGATACCGTCTTGTACGGCTGTGGGTGACCCTGCAAGGCACAAAACAATCACTGAGTGTCACAACAGGCTCGCAACAACAATGGGGAATACAACTAAGACAAACTGAAGCACATTGATAAGGCAGCAGCAGCAGCCGCAGCCAGCGTGTTCGCCCTCTTTCGATAACAAGGCATACGTTCCTGTGAAATTCGATGTCATTACACAACAGCGCAGTGCCAATAATACCGGCTTTGAACACGTGGTAATGATAACACCTCAGTGAATATACCGGATCTGCCTGCGTGACGCAGTCAGCCATCACCCCAGCACGCTGGGTCCCGTAACTAACTAGCGACACAGAAGACGCACCACGATACACGGCGGTATATGAGTATGAGCGAGCAGCTGAATGACCTGGCTGCATCAATGGCGCATCTATATTTATTACACGTAATGGTACAGTCCGAGGACCGCCACAGACTGGTAGATGACAACGGGGAGAAGCAGGTCACGCAAACTGTTCATTAACCAGCATGGGACACAGCCCACACATATAGACAGCCCAGCGGCAGAAGTTCCATCAAGGTATCAGCCAAAAAGAAGCGTCGAATGAGCCCTCAGAACGCTAATGTGCCCAGGCAAACCTCTCTTGGTCCCCTGTTAGAAGCTAGACATAGGCGCCCCCGAATCCCTCTGATCCACAGGTGGATCCGTCGCCTCGACCTGTCCCGTCCCTCTCCCCGGTCCCTATCCCCGGTCCCCTCTCCCCGGTCTCGGTCTCGGTCTCGGTCCCGTCCCTCTCCCCGGTCTCGGTCTCGGTCCGTCGGCCTCTCCCTCCCCCCGGTACCGGTCCCGGTCCCGGTCCCGGTCCCCGGTCCCGGTCTCGGTCTCGTCCCTCTCCCCGGTCTCGGTCCCGTCCCTCTCCCCGGCCCCGGTCCCGTCCCTCTCCCCGGTCTCGGTCCCGTCTCTCTCCCCGGTCTCGGTCTCGGTCCCGTCCCTCTCCCCGGTCTCGGTCTCGGTCCCGTCCCTCTCCCCAGTCCCGTCCCTCTCCCCGGACTCGGTCTCGGTCTCGGTCCCGTCCCTCTCCCCCGGTCCCGGTCTCGGTCCCGTCCCTCTCCCCG
>JAXIVJ010004914.1:0-78538 GCA_036785665.1 Chirona hameri
ACAATACCAAAACCAAATTTAAAGTAATATCTTTATTTTTGACTGACTTATCACTCCCTAAGTATGAATAACTCATGACGTCATATCTTTGATTTGCGTGTTTTGGATTTTAGTGACCAGATACAGACAATAAATGTCAGCACTCTATTTCTGATGCAAATTGGTCTAGAACATGCTTTTTCTATTGATATTTATAAATGCTAATTTTGACCTTATGTGACCTGACTCTTGACCTTATATGGTGTTAGGTTGTGAAAATGACTACTTCTATCGAATTATACGTATAAAATAACCCATATAACATGTGTCGCATGGCTTTCGTAGACCTGTGACTTTTGTGACCTGACCTTGACCTTTGCTTACAATTCACTTTTGCTTATGCGGGATTTGTATTATACTTTTGAGCGCACTTTGTGCGCTAATAGTCGCAATCTAAGGCTTTGGTGAAAGCATGCCCAAAAACTCAAATATCTCAATTTTTACCTTTGACCTGACCGTGACCTGACATGTGACCTTATTTTGACAATTTCATGTATGCTTTGGATGCGTCTTATTGAGAGCTTTCGATTGCCGCCTGTTTGGAAGATAACCAGGGGCGAAAAAACGCCCCCCCCCCCGCAGCCAATGCGTTCGGCTGAGACCCCAGCCAATGCCGGGGTTAACCCGCGCTCCGTGGGGGGGGGGGGGGCAGAATCTGCCCCCTCCCGGATTTTCTAAATAACTTGAAAACTATGATAGATATCGACGTGAAACGTTCCGTACCTTATGTTGCATCCATTCTCCGTCTTCTCTCAACAATCAACATGTCATTAAGAATTTGGTGAAGTAGTTTGGGAGATAATGACGATTTTAGTGACACCAGGTCATGCCATCTTTGGTGGAAAAACGATAAATGTTTGAAGAACCGTAGAAAATCGAGTTGTAAAGCAAATTGGAAATACAAAACGTCAAATGAAAGAAACTGGCATTCTCTTCAAAATGGCGATCTCGATTTGCTTTGTTATAGTTTTTGACATCCAAAAATAAAAACAACGGATTTGTTTAGGAAACATTCCAAAATCTAAATTTATCAAAGCTATTTAAAAAAACGGAATGTATATTGGATAACGAAGTTATGGACGATACCCACACCAAATTGCTTTTTTTTCACTGACTTATGGCTCCCAAGTATTGACCTAACTCATGACGTTTTTTTAATTGCATGTTATGGCTTTTTAATTACCAGATACAGGCAAATCAATGCACCACTGTATTTATTAGGAAAAACTGGTCTAAGAAACATGACTTTTGTAGTTATATTAATCAATTTAAAATGTTGACCTTATGGAACCTGACCTGACATGAACTTCACCTAAGGGCCATTGTATGGGGTCAGGGAGTGAAAATGGCAACTAGACTGTCAAATTATACGTGAAAAATAACCCATAAGACATGTGGTCGCATGACTTTCGTAGGACCTTTCTGCCAATAGTGATATTTTCTGACCTGCCATTGACCTTTGCTTACAATCTCCAATTTCCCTTTATGCGGAAGATGTATTATACCTCTGAGAGGACTTTGTTGCCATAATGGGTCTCAATATAAGGCTTAAATGAAAGTAGTATGCAAAATCAACCCAAATACCTCCGATTTTGACAATTTCACCTGACCGTGACCTGACAGTGACCTTATTTTGAACATTTCACTATGCTTTACATTGCGTCTCATTGAGAGCTTTTCTGATTGCTCCCTTGCGCGTCTCGCTGCGGTTATTGGTTCGGAAGATAACGAGGGGGCAGAATATCCTCCCCCCAGCGGGCGCGTTCGGCTGAATGCCCCAGCGTGGGGCGCAGGACCTTTTTGAAAGTCTGGTGGTATGATCGGGAGGTCCGATTGCGGATGCTACGTATACGTTAGGTTCACATAATTCACTAAGATTCACGGACGATTTTTGTTAACGGGTCCTGGGGTCATAACTACATGTTGAGCCGGAGAAGTAGCCGAAAATTATTGTCGCAACATCAAATATATTGTCGTATACGTAGGTTCACAATGATTCACATAAGGGTTATTGTTTTTCGGTCCGGTCTAACTACATGTATCCCTGGAGAAGCAAAACAAATATATTGTCGCAGACATCGGGAAAACTAATTGCATACGTGGATAAACAAGGATCAAAATCTTGTGTTACGGCAGTTGAGTCGTTGCTTAGATTGGGTCGGGCCGCCAATCCAGGGTCTATAAACACCGTTATCAAGCGTCGGTCCCCGATTTTTACGGACATTTGTGGTCTCATACATCGAATCGAAACTCTTGTTTCCAAAATCATGTCCCATTTTGACCCTTACAAGGTCTCCTTCAAGGTCAAATTCAATGTCAAAGAACGTGGGATGCTGTAGCGCCCAAAGTTTGCGTCTGATTGCAAACAAAATAGTATCAAACGTGCCCGTGCCCATTTCCAGATGACAAGCCTTTTTAGAGTTGTTCCCGTGACCTTCAAAGGCCAAAGGACGGGGAACGCTGTAGCACTCCAACTTTGGGCGCCAACTTGAAGGTCACGGGGCACAAACTCTAAGTATGTTTGTCATTCTGAAATGGGCACGGGAATCGTTAGGAAATTTTTTGTCGCGATTGGACGGCAACTTTGAGCGCTACAGCGTTCCCCGTCCTTTGACCCTGCATTTGACATGCAAGGTCACGGGGCTTGACTTGAAAGGTCACGAGCAACTCTGAATATTATTATCATCTTGGAACTGGGGCACAAGGAATCGTTTGAGACAATTTTGTCGCGATTGGACGGTAACTTTGGGCTGCTACAGTGTTCCCCCGTCGTTTGACCTTTAATTTGATTTTTAAGGAAACCAGTAAGGTCAAAATTGAACCTGCTTTTTGAAAGCAGTGAGGATCCGATTTGACCTTAGGACAAATCGGTAAAAATCGGTGACGACGCTGAAAACGTTTCTGTGGAGCTGTGGACTCTCATGGACATTGGATCCAAGCTATTTTTTAGGCGCCCCGAGTGTGAAAGGTACAATTCGTCGGAACCTTCAACGCTGCGCCAGGCTTATTAAAAAGGTATCATGGTTATTTCATGGGGGCCCACGCCTCTTCGTAGGCGCCATCCAGGGCGCTATCGGGGGGTGGGGAGGGGGCAAAGGCGTGTTATTAGTTCTAAGGTCACGGTGCCCGGTCGCCGTCGGATGGAAGCTGAAGGCGTCAGGTGCCATCATCTGAGTGGGCCGGGACACCGCATTGCTTTCGGACCGGCAAGGGTGCCATCCCGGGGCGGTATGGTACCGTTTCTGAGGACCGCAAGATGCGTTCCGAGGTGGCAAGACGCCGTCCGGAACTCCCGAAGGCGGCATAATGCACTCTGGAGGGGGGTGGCAAATGTCTTTCGAGGTGCGGCAAGATGTTTTGCGAGGGCGACATGATGTTTTCCGTGGGCGGCATAATGCGCTCTGAGGGCGGTATGTGATGCCTTCCGAGGGTGGCGGCATAATGCGCTCTGAGGGCGGCAAAGATGCCTTCCGAGGACAACAATATGTCTCCGAGGGCGGCATGATACCTTCCAAGAGCGGCATAATGCGCTCTGAGGGCAGGAGGATCCTTCCGGGGGCGGCATATTGCACTATGAGGGCCACAAGACATCTTCCGGGGCGGCATAATGCACTTCGAGAGGGCGGCAAGATGTCTTCCGAGGGCGGCATGATGCCTTCCAAGAGCGGCATAATGCGCTCTGAGAGCGGCAGGATGCATTCCGAGGACGGCATATTGCGCTGTGAGGGCAGCATAATGGTGCTCTGAGTGCGGCAAGATGCCTTCAGTAGAGCGATAAGACATCTTCCGAGGGGCGGCAATAATGCACTCCGAGGGCGGCACAATATCTTCCGAGGGCGACACGATGTTTTCCGAGCGGCATGATGCTTTCGCGAGGGCGGCATAATGCGCTCTGAGGACGGGCATGATGCCTTCCGTGGGCGGCATAAATGCTTCCGAGGGCGGCGATATACCTTCTGAGGGCGGCATAATGCGTTGTGAGGGGCGGCAAGATGTCTTCTGATGGTGCCAGGTGCCTTTGCTATGACGCTGTCGGTAGACACAAGGGCGCCCTGGCGGCCTTCCGAGAACACTACGGGTCGCCTTCGGCGCCGGCAAATCCTTTGCAAGAACGGCCGGTCGCGGCAGCGCGGTGCCCGAGGGCGCCGTTTTCTAAGGCAGGAGGCTTCAGCCCTACGCCCCGCCCCCCCCCCTCCTGGATCCGCCACTGTGTGCCAGACCGAGATCTCCGAGAGGCGCCCCGCCGGTAGTCGGAGGGAGGGGGCGGGAGGTGCACACGGGGGCTCCGCAGGGGGGAGTAACTGGAGACAGAGCGGAGTGGCTGGACATTGCAGCCGCAGGACGCAGCTGGGAGCTGGGAAAGCCCTTTGTTCTGGGAGTCTGCCGCAGTCGGGTGACTGTCTTCGGACGGTTCCGTGAAGTTATGCAACAACATGGGCAACATCAGTTGACAGCAAAAGGCTTTGTAATCACTGCTTCGCCTATACCATTGTGTGAACTGGCGGATCGATAACGGACAAAATGTTTGAGGGGCACTGGTTGGATCCAAGGGGGGAGGGGGGGGACTGGACCAAGCCACCCCCCCCCCAAAAAAAAACCTGGAAGAACGGCCGCACTGGCATCATGTCTTTTGCCCTCCCCCTATAAACTACTTATTATGTTTTCAATATTTGAATCTGAACATTTCCTAACAACTTAAAGGAAATATTTCACCTTCAACATTAGTTTAAAACTGAGATAGCAGTTGTGTAGCCCGTCGTTGGGAAACCTCCTGTACGTTTGCTTGACTGAAAAGACTCTCCAGCCGAATATATTTGACTTTTTTGGCGGAAGGAATTGCGGTGCTGGCGAAAGAATGTTGCACTGGTTCTACGCCCGGCAGAGGCTATAACCATCAGCCAATCAGCTTGCAGCTGGGTGCTAGCAAGCGAATCGCCGGCCGCCGGTTGGCACATCTCCAATGCGAGTCTATCTTTACGCGACTACTTTCGAATTTGATTGGCTGAACCATTTTTTTACATTCGGCGTGACGTCAGGGACTCTGACTCAGAGAGTATGCATATAGTTTTGATAAACAATACAAATTTACGGGCCTTCTGTCCTGAATCGGCGCGGTATAAGGCCATTTTTGACAATATAAAAAGAAATTGTATGAAAAAATATAATCAAATCGTGTTTGGGTAAAAATTGCGGAGGAGTGTGAACTATTCCTTTACAGGAAATAGTTCACCTTCGGAAAATTTCTCAGAACACGATTGTATTATATTTTTGAATACCGGTTCTCTTTTTCCTTTTCAAAATGGTCCTACATCGCGCAATTCAGGACAGAAGGTCGTACATTATTAGTGTTATGGTGTGCATTATTGGTCTGGCGTGTCATGCTTCATGCAGTGCTGGCCACTTTCAGACGGTACGGTAGTATCATATATGCGGCCGAATTCCTTCGCCCAAAAAGTCAAATATCTTCGGCTGGAGAGTCTTTTCAGCCAATACAAGTGCAGATAGAGATTTCTCACACGGGCTACAAAACTGCTATTTCAGTTCAAAACCCCATGTTGAAGGTGAACTATTTCCTTTAAAGGAAATAGTTCACCTTCAACATGGTGGATTTTGAACGTGATATAGCAGTTTTTGTAGCCCGTGTTGAGAAATCCTTATCTGCAACTTTTCTTGGCTGAAAAGACTCTCCAGCCGAAGATATTTGACTTTTAGGCGAAGAATGCGGCGCATATATGATATACCGTACCGTCTGAGAGTGCCAGCACTGCATAGAGCATGCGCAGACCAATAACGCACACCATACATTAATAATTTACGACCTTTTGTCCTGAATTGCGCGATGTAGGACCATTTTTGAAAAGTAAAAAGAAAATGTATTAAAAATATAATAAAATCGTGTTCTGAAATTTTCCGGAAGGTGAAACTATTTCCTTTAAAGGTTCACCTTGGAACTTTTTCCCTAGACACGATTTTATTATATTTTTAATACAATTATTTATATTGTCAAAAATGGCCCTATATCGCGCCGATTCAGGACAGAAGGTCGTAAATTATTATTGTTTTTTTCTTCTCAAAACTATATGCATACTCGTCAGAGTCCTGACGTCACGCGAATTTAAAAAAATGGATCAGCCAATCAGATTCGAAAGTAGTCGCGTAAGGATAGACTCGCATTAGAGATTTGCCACCGGCGGCCGGCTGTTCGCTTGCTAGCAACCAGCTGCAAACTACTTGGCTGATTGTGTAGCCTCTGCCCGGGCTAGATCCAGCACCACATTCTTTCGCCAGCACCGCATTCCTCGCCACAAAATCAAATATATTCGGCTGGAGAGTCTTTTCAGTCAATAAATCTTGCAGATAGGGTTTCCCAACACGGGCTACAAAACTGCTATCTCAGTTTAAAACTAATGTTGAAGGTGAACAATTTCCTTTAATGAAATATTGCGTCTTTTGAAAATACAAACCAAAAGAAACGAAAGAACACCGAATTTCCCGAAACAAACGCGCCCATACATCGTGTTGCATACATGCCTTCATTTGGAAGCAAATTGGAAGCACAAGAGTCACATCGCTAAATGTGGCGCGAATGGTGCGAATAACAGTTGGTATGTATGCCGAGTTTCAGTTTGTGATACGTCCCGAACGTCGAAATGTGTTGTGCTCCACGCGAGGGAAGTTTGAAATTCAAACTTTGGGGATCTTGAAAACGGCGATTAAACATTGTCATGAAAAGGCAGTCGACTCCGAGTCATTTCTTCAGAAAGAATAAGTGGAAATGTATGTTTTTTTATTGAATCCAATCAGTGGGGTACCCAGGATTCACTCCAGGAGAGGGCAATTTTTGCTCAGGGTGTGGGGGGGCATAAGGTACCCCCACCAAAAAAAAATCACCGGATTTGGCCCACTATATCTATAGAGGGGCATATTTTCAACATTTTTTCCTTTAAAAAAATATAAAAACACATTATTTTTTTCGACCAAAAGGGGCATGTACGGACCTTCACGGGAGGGGGGGGGGGGTAATTGCCCCGTTTGAACCCCCCCCTGTGTACGCCTATGAATCCAATAAGCGGGACATAGGTAGCTCGCCTGGTTCACTCCCTCGCTCAACACTCGCTTGGTTGGGTTGCTTTATCATGGGCGGATCCAGAGCACTGTTGGATCCATGGTGGCCGGTGGGGGTGGGGGGTAAAAACGGCCTGCCACATGGACCGAAAATTGTGACTTTCCCGAATTTAATACGTTTGTTTGTGTTTATTGCGCACTATCATGCGACACGAGCCGATGTCGTAATTTTATTATTTGTGGTATTAGTCAAGGGCGCCGCCACACAATTTTGAGTGGGGGACAGGTGTTTGGCCCCCACTCCATATAGGGCTTGTGTTAAAATATTGCTAAACTGAGGGGGGAGCGTTCAGGTACGTAGCCAACATTTCAATTTTGCTCAGGGAGGGGCGGCCCAAGGTCAGCTTCAAGGTCAACAAAAAGGCCCAAGGTTAACATCCCAAGGTCAGCTTTGAAGGGGCGCCAAAAGCGATGGTCTAACCAGATATATTGGTTTGCGGATGGATGTTGAAGAACGGCAGAGAGAGCGTACATTCTATGCACAATAGCAATGCAGCATTGCCCTATAAGCTAAATATGAAACGAAATGTTATTATCCGAATTAATTGTTCCAGTGGACTAACAATGGGTGAATATCAATCGGTCATGTATTTGCACCCGCAGGGTCGCACTCGCGTCATAGCCGGCTCTTCATCCACTGCCAATCATTTTCCCGTGTTGCTGCTCCAAGCTGATTAGTGATTACAAGCGCTTTGCGGAGCTTTACAGCTTAAAGGAAATAGTTCACCTTCAACATGGGATTTTGAACTGAAATAGCAGCTTTGTAGCCCGTGTTGAGAAATACCTATCTGCAACTGTTCTTGTCTGAAAAGACTCCAGCCGAAGATATTTGCTTTTTGGCGAAAATATGCGGCGCATATATGATATACCGTACCATCTGAAAGTGCCAGCACTGCATGGAGCATGCGCAGACCAATAACGCACACCATAAACTTAATAATTTACAACCTTCTGTCCTGAATTGGCGCGATGTAGGACCATTTTTGAAAAGAAAAAAAGAAACTGTATTACAAAATATAATAAAATCCTGTTCTGATAAATTTTCCGAAGGTGAACTATTTCCTTTAAAGGAAATAGTTCACCTTCAACATGGGGTTTTTAACTGAAATAGCAGTTCTGTAGCCCGTGGTGAGAAATCCAGATCTGGAACTTTTCTTGGCTGAAAAGACTCTCCAGCCGAAGATATTTGACTTTTTGGCGAAGGAATGCGGCGCATATATGATATACCGTACCGTCTGAAACTGCCAGCACTGCAGGGAGCATGTCAGGGGCGGATCCAGGGGGGGGGGGCACAGGGGGCACGTGCCCCCCCCCCCCCCCCCCCCCCCCGAAACATCTGAGGAGGGCCCTTTTCGGCGCGCGCAGCGCGCCGAAAAGGGCCGACGAGACCGCGCGAAGCGCGTTATCATGGGCTCTCTAAGAGTCTGGAAACCACGCAAAGTGGTATTTAGAGAGTTTAGAGCACTTAAGAGGCCCTTAAGGGCCAACAGGGGCCCTCCGAAAGACCAGAGGGCCCCATACACGTTCAAAGGGCCCCTGTACAGGTCGAGGGCCCCTGACAAGACCAAAAGGGCCCCTGGGCGAGTCAGAAGAGCCCTGAACATGCCGAATGGCCCCTAGCCAGCACAGAGGGGCCCCTGGGCAGGTCGGGGGCCCCTGAGCAGGTCGGAGGGGCCCCTGAGCATGTCGGCAGGGCGACAAAGCAGCCAGCGCAATTCCTTACCAGGTCGAAAGGGTCCCTGAGCAGGCTGGAGTGCCCCTGGACAGACCCAGAGAGCCCCTGAGAAGTTGAAAGGGTCCCTGTGCAGGTCAGAGGGCCTTTGACCAGACCGAAAGGGCCCCTGAACATGTCGAATGTGCCCCTAGCCAGCACGGAGGGGCCCAAGGCCAAGTCGGAGGGCCCGTTAGCATGTCGGCAGGGCGACAAAGCAGCCAGCGCAGTCCCTTGCCAGGTCGGAAGGGCCCCTTAGAAGGCTGGAGGGCTTGAGGGCTCCTGGACAGACCAGAGGGCCCCTGGGAATTTCAAAGGGCCCATGTGGAGGTCAGAGGGTCTGCTAGGCCCTTGCAATGATCGGGAATTGGGCCCTTTCAACGCTCGGGAAGGGGACCCATTCGAGGCGCCCCCCCCCCCCCCCCCCCCCACCCCTGGGCGAAATACTGGATACGTGCCTGGGCCCTACGTCGGCCTGAGAGTGTCCTTGTCAGGTCTCAATATTCCCTCGCTGGGTCTGATAAAACCCTACGCCTGTCGGAGAGGGCCTTTGCTAGTTCTGAGAGGGCCCTGGGGTGGTTTGCGAGGGTCTTATCCGGACCTGAGAGGGTTCTCGGCCCGCTTAAGATGGCCTGACAAAGCCTTAGAGGGACCATACGTTGGTTTGAGAGGACCAGTCCCAGTCCTGACTGGTTCCTACATTAGTCAAAGATGGCCCTTGTCGGGCTTGAAATGGGCCTGTGTCTGTTTGAGAGGACTCTTGCCAGGCCTCAGATGGCCCTAAGCCAGTCTGAGAGGGCCCTTACTAGGCGACAGAGGGCCATATACCGGACACCAGGCGAGCCATTTGGGCCCGCATGAGCCAGAGGCCTGG
This sequence comes from Chirona hameri, assembly GCA_036785665.1. Lineage (NCBI taxonomy): Eukaryota > Metazoa > Arthropoda > Thecostraca > Balanomorpha > Balanidae > Chirona > Chirona hameri. Next base: position 9,750 of record JAXIVJ010004914.1, read on the forward strand.
TCGGAGCCCTCTCAGGCCTGACAATGGCCCTCTCAAACGGACGGATGGCCATCCAAGTCTGGCAATGACCCTCTCAGACTTAGAAAGGGCCCTCTCAGGCCCACCGATAGTACTCTCAAAGAGACTGAGGTACCTTTTTACCGACCTTAGGGCGCTCTCGCACCGGCACAGGACCCTTTCAGAACGACCGAGGGCCCTTTCAGACCTACCGATGATCCTCCAGACCAGCATATGTCGCTCTCAAGTCTTGCAAGGGCCCTACAAGACTGGCATAGGGCCAGGAGCGTCGCCGACGGGGGAGGGGGGGGGGGGGGGGGGTCCGGACTCCCACTCTCAGAAGGCGGGGGTCTACCCCCGCCTTCACACACTTTTTCGAGGAAAGTAACAATTTATCGTAAAACTTGCCTTTGCAACAGTCAAAATCCAGCTATCCTCAGTTTAAAACTGAAAAATTTCGCGCCGCTTCGCGGCATAACACAAGTTTCGCAATTGCTTATTCAAATTTGGAAAATGCGAAAATTCATTGTATTAAATGTCTGGCAGAGGCTTGGTGGTAATTGCTGGCCCCAGCCCCCAGGTCCCACTCGCTTCATAAAATATTAACTTTCAAGCGGGATACATGTTTACACTGGCGGATCCAGGGGGGGGGGGGGGGGGCAACCAGGCCATGGCCCCCAAAAAACCTGGAAGGGGGGGGGGGGGGGGGCAACATGTCTTCCCCCCCTAACAAAAAAAACGTTGACAATTGTTCGTAAAAATTGACTTCGCACCAGTCAAAATCCAACTATACACAGTGAAAACTGGATTTTGTTTGGGAAACACGGCTCTTACCAGTAGTGTACCCAGGATTCACCCCAGGAGTGAGTAATTTTTATCAGGGGAGCATAAGGTAACCCAACCAAAACAAATCACCGGATTTGGCCCACTATATTTTTAGAGGGGCATAATTTCAACATTTTCCCCTTAAAAAAATCATTAATCTTTGAAGCATCTTTGGAAATAGGGACCTTCGGGACCTATTTCCAAAGGGGCACATACGGCCAAGAGGGCACGTACGGACCTTCAGGGGGCGAGGGGGGGGGGGGGGCAATTGCCCCGTGGGCCCCACCCCTTGGGCACGCCTACACTTACCATCAAATCAGTGCTTAAAAAGCTCAACTGGACGAGAAAATAGCGGCCAGCAAGCTGCTAGCCGGAATTGAAGCTCGAACAAACGTTTTTTTTACATATAGGAAGCACACTGCATATGGTATCAATTTGGAATCCAATCTACACTCTATTTCGGCGCAAATGTTTGTCAAAAATGACGCATTGCTTTTGTGAAAATAACTTTTCGGGACGCGTGACAGCGGTGTGTACAAAATTCACGTGTGATTCTCACGAAGTTCCCAATGGCAATTGTGCAATCAAAATAAAACAAACTATAGGTAGGTACCAAGTTTGATATAGGTACTTCTAGCTCAAACCTTATTGGAAGTATCTGCCCCCTCCCGGATTTTCTCAATAACCTAGAAACTGTGATAGGTATCAACGTGAAACTTTCAGTACCTTATCCTGCATTAAGTCTAAGTATTCTCACCAACTTTCAATTACATTGATGTAGCATTTTGGGAGATAATGACGTTTTAATAACGTCATGCCATGCCATTTTTGGTGGAAAAACTATAAATGTTGGACAAAGCGTAGAGTTTTGAAGCAAATTGCAAATAAAAAAAAACGTCAAAAGAAAGGAAATGACATTCTCTTCAACATGGCTATCTCGGATATCCGAAATTGTGAGTTTTGTAACCAAGAAATGGGGAAAAAATGTTTTTTTTCGGGGAAAAAAATCCACAAAATAATTTGTTGTGAGTTTGAAAGGTGAATTTCTTAGGCTTGAATACCAAAATAAGGTGAACGGCCCAAATATGCGGAGGGAGAAAAATGGGGGTACCTTTTTGCCACAAAAAGACCCCCCACGGAGAGAGGCTGGATCTGCCAGTGCCTCCCACCGATTTGCCCCCACCCCCCCAAAAAAAAACGACGGCTGGATCCGCCAGTGCATGCTTAGCTAGTCTGCCGAGTTCCGAAAAAGGCGACGCGGACGCAATGACGCGGACATCGGCGCCCGCGGAAGCTGGAGCGATGCCCAACTTGCTGGACACTGAAGAGCTAATACTGGGGACCAGGCCAGGACCAGCTCCCAAAGCCATCCACCCTCAAGCTCTTCCAGATCCACAGGGACCATTTATGCGCGGAAAAGTCGTTCTGCCTCTTGCTGCTTTCAAACCATTTGCACTGTTACCAGTTGTTTGTTACAGTTCGGTACATATGCATAGTTATGATTATCATGTGTGCTATTGAGCGCTGACTGCCACCGGTCATCGTGACTTACTATCCGAGGCTAGTTAATGTATATGAGAAACTACCTTCATTTCAATATTTTTCACCATACCGAGATGTGCAACCAGGAAAAGGGGTTACCTGAGGCGTGGCTCCACTGGTCTCCACTGGTCTGGTTCCAATATTAAAATTTCGTTTTCCACGACCTAAAATTCACATTTTCACGCCGCTTCGCTGCATCACATCGGTGGCCATCATCATAACGAAGCCATCGTCATCGTCTTCGGTTCGTCGTAACGCTGAATTGAATGAATAACATTCTTAGCTTCTTATGATCTATAAGGCCCATCGCCTATATTTCTGGGTTTTATCAGGGAAACCCGTAAAAAATCGCCGCTTGGCGGCGCTAAATACAAGTACCTACTGTAACATGAAAATCCACATTACAAATGCTGCAAAGGCTTAAATACACGCAGAAATATCAGGCCCTCTCAGGCCTATTAAGGGCCTTCTCAGACTGGTATGGAACTCTTTCAGGCCTGACGAGGCCCTCTTAGGCTTGTTAAGGGCTTTCTCATACCTGAAAATACTCTCTCAGAGCGACTGGAGGCCCTTTCAAACCTGCAAAAACGTTGGGGGCCCTTTTCAGCTCGAGGGCCTCTTCACGTCTGATGTGCCCCCCCGAAATGTTTGCCTGGATCCGCCCCTGGAGCATGTGCAGACCAATAACGCACACGATCAAATTAATAATGTGCGACCTTCTGTCCTGAATTGGCGCGATGTAGGAGCATTTTTGAAGCAAAAAAACTGTATTAAAAAATATAATAAAATCGTGTTCTGAAAATGTTTACGCAGGTGAATTATTTCCTTTAAAGGGAATAAATAGGTCGCCTTGAAAGTTGTCTTGAAATTCAACCATACGGTACATCTTGAGCTCAAAACTACGAATATGACTTTGGTTTGGACAATTGATGGATATATGTGGAGAAAGAAGTAAGTTTCTCTTTCTATTTCACGAGAAATCGTACAATAGCAGCTGGTGTTCTGGCTCCGCCCCGCTCCGCCTGACGCCAAGTACAGTCTCTGACAAGGGGCCGCCGCGCCACCCGGGCGGCTGAGCGGATATTAACGAGCCGTCATGATCAGAGACTACGTGCCAGAGAGTGTACCTGCCTCCGGCGGCGATTGTTCATGACCCGATCGTGGCCCGGAACAGCGGACATGAAACTGGGCCCACTAGTCCTGTGTCGAAATTACTTAAAGGAAATAGTTCACCTTCAACATGGGGTTTTTAACTGAAATAGCAGTTTTGTAGCCAGTGTTAAGAAATCCCTATCTGCAACTGTTCTTGTCTGAAAAGACTCTCCAGCCGAAGATATTTGACTTTTTGGCGAAGAAATGCGGCGCATATATGATATACCGTATACCATCTGAAAGTGCCAGCACTGCATGGAGCATGCGCAGACCAATAACGCACACCATAAACTTAATAATTTACGACCTTATGTCCTGAATTGGCGCGATGTAGGACCATTTTTGAAGAAAAAAAACTGTATTAAAAAATAAAATAAAATCCTGTTCTGAGAAATTTTCCGAAGGTGAACTATTTCCTTTAACGTAGGGAGGTAATTATTTCACCACAACCATTTTTAGATCTGCTCTAAAAATCTGCTATCTCAGTCCAAAACCCCATGTTAAAGGTGAACTATTTATTTCCCTTTGAAGGGAATAGTCGACCTTGGTAGATTCGAGTGAATGCTATACAATGACTAAACAGAGTACGCAGATAACGATTCTGCTATTAATTTGTCATAAAACCCGGGAACTGTGGAAATTTTGATGAAATACAATATTATACAACATGACGTCATTTTCAGACGTACGTCACAAACGCGTCACACCTCCCGAGTTTAAAGGAAATAGTTCACCTTGGAATGTTTTTACCCAACACGTTTTGATTATATTTTTTAATACAATTTCTTTTTATATTGTCAAAAATGGCATTATATCGCGCCGATTCAGGACAGAAGGCCGTAAATTTGTATTGTTTATCAAAACTATATGCATACTCTCTGAGTCAGAATCCTGACGTCACGCGAATGTACAAAATGGTTCAGCCAATCAGATTCGAAAGTAGTCGCGTAAAGATAGACTCGCATTGGAGATGTGCCAACCGGCGGCCGGCGATCGCTTGCTAGACCAGCTACAAGCTGATTGGCTGATGGTATAGCCTCTGCCCAGGCTAAAACCAGTACAACATTCTTTCGCCAGCACCGCATTCCTTCGCCAAAAACTCAAATATATTCGGCTGGCGAGTCTTTTCAGTCAAGAAAACTTGCAGATAGGGGTTTCCCAACACGAGCTACAAAACTGCTATCTCAGTTTAAAACTAATGTTGAAGGTGAACTATTTCCTTTAAGGTGAATCGAATTAGGCAAACAGTGCGCTCATGTGCGCCGGTTCGCGTATGTTGGAGTGTAATATTGCGATCAGTGAAGACCCCGAAAAAGCAAGTAGGAAACTGCGGTGAGTTACCAAAAAAACATCGATTTGACGATCTCCATGGACCAGGGTGTGGCAGGAAAGGGAAACAATATTGTAATAACATAATCGAATCTGACCTAACCATTACAGCAATTACGGTCGCAGGAAACCACGTTTAGAACGCTCCGCTCGCATTCGCTCGCTGCGCTGCGGAACCTACCGACTGGCCATGTTGACCAGTGCATAAACCGAGCCAACGGCAATGCATCGCATTTTCCCCGAATAAATAGCGTGGGTTTCAGGGGTCCTGAAATTCCCGGTCAGGGGCAGATTTCAGATCAAAAGTATCGTGTCGAATACCTGTCGACACCGTCCGTCTGATTTTGAACATCGTCTGGCGCCAGCGCCAAGCTAACTGCTGCCGTCAGTATAGCGTGTGACGATTCCGAGGTCGAAAAGTGGTCGCGTCACGAATGGACCTTGCCATTCTGCGGACAACGTTTATACTGCGTTTTTACAACACAGTGGCTGTGGAGAATCAGCGCGTGATTTCTAACAAGCCGACTCTACAGGGCTGGGATTCCACGGACTCCTCGGCGACCGCGCCGACGAATCCGGCGAACTCTGGTGAGTCGACGGCGGACGCTCGAAGCGGTATCGTGACTGACGCTTGGGGCGTTACTCATGATTGAAGACCTTTTACCGAACTTACGTCGCATCCTTCACATTTGCACCGTCAACACCACTCCAATCGTCACGCTCAGTACCAGCAGGATTGAGAAACACGAAACTGAGTCTTATTGTGCAATCCACCGTAATGGGTGATATACTGGTAGCTGGTTCCTTCTAACTTGGCATCGTTGTATGGTATGATCGAAACATGGGGACGTCATGGTATGGCACTTGAACGGGACATGCATCAGAAGAGAGATTACCCGTAAAACTGAGAGGGATTACCCGTAAACACTCGTGTAGGTAACTATCTCCAGTGCCCTGTTGTGGCGTGCCGTCAGTATTGGTCGCAAGTGGCATGGCGTTAGTGGTCCGAACTGCCCGTATGAAGGGTCATACCCGGGGTCAGATCCCCGGCACTGACGCTGCCTTTCAGCGTCCATAAAATGCTCGTGGGTGCTCTGTAAGGTAAGAGTGATGTGTTCCGCACCCTGGTTTGCATAGCCACGTACGTGGGTTGGAAGTTGTACATATTATCAGGGATGTCGGGCAGCGGCGGCGTCAGGAGGGGCAGTCGCCCCCCCCCCCGCCCCCCCCCCCCCCATGTCGTCGGACAAGGGGGGAAACATATCTTTTTGTCTCTCCTGTCATTTAAGGAGGCCCCTCCATGCTTCAAAGAGGCCCCATCTCGCAGGCCCCATCGCAGAGGTCACAGATGCCCCTGGAAGCCAGAGGGGGTTCTATGGAGGTCAAAGGGGCCTTTGAAGTCCAGAGTAGGCCATCTGGAAGGCAGAGGGGATGTCATAGGTGGGCCCCTAGGGGTCAGAGGGGGTCCTGTGGAGGTCAGAAATGGCACCGAAGGCCAGATGGGCCCTCTGGAAGCCAGAGAGGCCCTCTGGAGTTCAAAGGTCAGGGGTCCCCTGCAAGGGCGTAGGCAAGGAGGGGGGGGGGCAAAGGGGCCTGCCTGGCCTCAAAGCAAAGGGGCCTGCCTGGCCTCCATGACCCCCCTGGAGGCCAGGCAGGCCCCTCTGGCGACCGAGCGAGGGCCCCTGGGGCCGAAGGCCCCAGTTTTTTGGATGGTGTCAGGCGCCCGCGAAACGCCTTACGCGCATAAAAGAATGCCCACCAACCTAAACAAATCGTAACACGAATACATAACAGCACTTGCTTGTCTGTTGAAGGCATGCATATGTAAATACGTACAAAAGGGCCCAGACAGTGTGGAGAGCGCCCTCTACCAGCTTTTAAAGAGCCCTGCCGATCTGCAGATTGTCCCCGGTGGCGGCGGCGGCGTGTGTATACAGACTACAGCTATGACAAGCACGTATATATACGTGCTTGTCATAACTGTAGTCTGTATGCAGTGATTTTACCCTGTGTTACCTGCCAATGTACTGTATATGACCAAGAACTGTACAAACCCCATTCGTGTGGATAATTCGTACTTTAATACAATACAAATAAAAATGCCTTCTCGTTCGATTTAGTACTGAGGTAGTAAGGTGGATGATACTGCGGTAGTAGGGGGTAGTAGGAGGGTGGTATGAGGGTAGTAGGGGGTAGTAGGAGGGTGGTAAGGAGGTAGTAGGATGATCGTATCGAGGTAGTAGGAGGGTGGTAGCGGGGTAGTAGGAAGGTGGTAAGGGTGTAGTAGGAGGGTCGTAGCGAGGTAGTAGGAGGGTGGTAGTGGGGTAGTAGGAGGGTGGAAGGGGGTGGTAATGGTTGCAGGGGGTGGTAAGTGGGTCGTAGAAGCGTGGTTGGTGGGTGGAAAATGCTACTAACAGGGGTAGCAACAGGGTAGTAGCTGGGTGGTAAGTGGGTCGGACAAACTGACAACGACCCCTCTACCACCCTTGGGTTAGTAAAGGGTGCAGTAAGTGGGTGGTAAGTAATACTACCGGGAGGTAGTAAAACGGTGATATATCGGTGGTAAGTGGGTCGGACTTATTGACAACGACCCCTTTACCACATTAAGGTAGTAAACTATTTTCTCAGTGTGAGGCGATTGTGTTCAAATTTGACTGTGGTTAGGGACATCTCAGCCGCCACTTTCCCACAAGTCAGGGGTGGTGTGCCTCTGCACGTGCGCACGTGCACACCTCACGTGCACACCCCTATTATATATCTCAGAAACGGCCGAGCCGATTGTGTTTAAATTTGGTGTGTGGTTAGGGGACCACTCAGTCGCCGCCTTTCCACAAGTCAGGGGTGGGGTGCCTCTGCACGTGCGCACGTGCACACCCCTATTATATATCTCAAGAACGGCTGAGCCGATTGTGTTTGAATTTGGCGTGTGGTTAGGAACCCCTCAGCCGCCACTTTCCCACAAGTCAGGGGTGGGGTGACTGCACGTGCGCACGTACACACACACCTATTATATATTTCAGGAACGGCTGCAGCCGTTCCTGAAATATCGGCTCATGAGCCGATTGTGCTCTAATTTCGTGTGTGGTTAGGGACTTCTCAGTCGCCACTTTCCCACAAGTTAGGGGTGGGGTGGGTGCCTCTGCACGTGCGCACTTGCTCACCTGTTTTTGTATCTCAGAAACTACTTGCCCCATCGAGTTGAAATTCACCATACATTTCGTTCGCGCTCGCTCGTTCATCGCCGACTACGGCGCCTTCCTGGTAAGTACCTACAATTCGCATATCTCGGATTTGTTTTTATATCGGTGACCTAAGGTCAGACCGATCACCTCCCCATTATAAGTCAAAGGGAAAATTTGCAAATGCTTTCTATTCAGAGAATACGCATCAGATCAGGCCAATTTGTTTCAGGATCATGTAATTATAGGTCATTATTGATGACCCAGGTAAAATTTGTGCTCAGTGACCCTTACAAGGTCATCTGAGGTCACCAACACGTTTTTGTAAATAGCTTTTGATGGAATACAAATACAAATGTGAGACCGATACAACTGTGTGTATCTCGTCGAGACGCTTCTGAATATGTGCATTGTGACCCACCTGGACTGCCATGTGACCTTGGTTGATCTTGACCTGAGGTCAAATTTTGAATAAGTCACTTGCAAGTCACTAAGTCACTTGCAATGGATATGATTTGAAGCGTCTTGACGAGACAAACACGATGATGTTAAAATTATTGCTGTGAAGTATATCTTTCGATTGTTTGATTGTTTTTCTCGTTTGTTCCTATAGCTATCATAGTTCCCGAGATATTTTGGAGTTTTTGGAGCAAAGTCTTATAATTGGAAATCTGACATCAGAGCTAAAAATTACCGAAATAGTTTTGACATGATTTTCAACGAGCTATCGAACGGTGTTTTGGATTCCGCCTACTCCCATAGGAGCCGAGTTAGAATGGGGGGGGGGGGGCAAACTTCAGACGCCCCCTCCCGGCACAGCGAAGGTGGTCCCGAGGACCGGCACGGCGCGGGTTAAAGGGAGATAATCGCCTTTTGATTTAGTTAGCAACAATTTATTTGGCTACCGTTATGGTATTAAAATGTTGTTATCTAAATTTAAGAATTAAATAAAATGATTCCCTAATTCAAAGTTGGAAGTTTGGGAAAATTAATGATCGGTATTTTTCCTCCACTATTGGAAAGCACAACATATGGCGCTTTTGCATCAATCTGTTCAACGTTGTTGAATGGGCACTTGTAAACAAATCGCCGACACTAAATAGGTCGCCGTAGTTTAGCTTGGCACCGGCCGGCCGGTGCCAAGCTAAACTGCCGATGTCAATTCACTTTTTTCAAATGATTGTTGATTGTTCATAACATTTTTGGAACATATTCGCGAAAGATAGAGTGCAGGAAACATATTGCATACCTTCATGATAAATAACAATGCGTAGGGACTAGGGAGGCTAATTTACTGAATTCGTTACCGAGTACTTGCTGATTACCGACCGATATAAGCGTGGATCGCTTATCGGTAGGAAACTGCCAATATCTTTCGGTAGGAATGATCGATTGCATCTATGATCGATATATCGATTGCAGGTGCTAACTCCATTTTTGTGGAAAAGGGTCATTATTTCCCTTTAACGAAAATGTTGGATATCAGCAATCCGCATTCAGAATACAGCCGTAGCGTATAACGGGAAACGCTAGTAGCTCAAACGGCCCCCATAACAGGCTGAAAGGCGAAAAGGAGGGTAGTAAGCAGATAAGAACGTGTAAGCAGATACATTCTTCTGCGGCAGCAGAAGCCTATGCTTTGCTGTCGCTCGTTTTGCCAATGACAAAGCTTCGACCACCCTCTCGCGCCAGGTACAAAACGATGCAGCTGAGAAATGAGTGCATATAGATAGTTTCTAGATAGATATAGATAGTTTCGCAGAACCGTGGCGACAGTGAGATCGGCCACTTCAGTGCGGGGCATGACCGTGGCGCAGGGTGGACCGGGCCTGCCTGTCCTGGTCAGACTTGCCGGGCCGGGTACAAGCCAATATGGCTGGGGTGCAGGGTGGACCGGGCCTGCCTGTTCTGGTCAGACCTGCCGGGTACAAGCCAATATGACCGTGGCGCAGGGTGGACCGGGCCTGCCTGTCCTGGTCAGACCTGCCGGGTACAAGCCAATATGGCTGGGGTGCAGGGTGGACCGGGCCTGCCTGTCCTGGTCAGACCTGCCGGGTACAAGCCAATATGGCTGGGGTGCAAGGTGGACCGGGCCTGCCTGTCCTGGTCAGACTTGCCGGGCCGGGTACAAGCCAATATGGCTGGGGTGCAGGGTAGACCGGGCCTGCCTGTCCTGGTCAGACCTGCCGGGTACAAGCCAATATGGCTGGGGTGCAGGGTGGACCGGGCCTGCCTGTCCTGGTCAGACTTGCCGGGCCGGGTACAAGCCAATATGGCTGGGGTGCAGGGTGGACCGGGCCTACCTGTCCTGGTCAGACTTGCCGGGCCGGGTACAAGCCAATATGGCTGGGGTGCAGGGTGGACCGGGCCTGCCTGTCCTGGTCAGACCTGCCGGGTACAAGCCAATATGGCTGGGGTGCAGGGTGGACCGGGCCTGCCTGTCCTGGTCAGACCTGCCGGGTACAAGCCAATATGGCTGGGGTGCAGGGTGGACCGGGCCTGCCTGTCCTGGTCAGACCTGCCGGGTACAAGCCAATATGACTGGGGTGGAGGGTGGACCGGGCCTGCCTGTCCTGGTCAGACCTGCCGGGCCGGGTACAAGCCAATATGGCTGGGGTGCAGGGTGGACCGGGCCTGCCTGCCCTGGTCAGACTTGCCGGGCCGGGTACCAGCCAATATGGCTGGGGTGCAGGGTGGACCGGGCCTGCCTGTCCTGGTCAGACCTGCCGGGCCGGGTACAAGCCAATATGGCTGGGGTGCAGGGTGGACCGGGCCTGCCTGTCCTGGTCAGACCTTCCGGGTACAAGCCAATATGGCTGGGGTGCAGGGTGGACCGGGCCTGCCTGTCCTGGTCAGACCTGCCGGGTACAAGCCAATATGGCTGGGGTGCAGAGTGGACCGGGCCTGCCTGTCCTGGTCAGACCTGCCGGGTACAAGCCAATATGGCTGGGGTGGAGGGTGGACCGGGGCTGCCTGTCCTGGTCAGACCTGCCGGGTACAAGCCAATATGGCTGGGGTGGAGGGTGGACCGGGCCTGCCTGCCCCTGGTCAGACCTGCCGGGCCGGGTACAAGCCAATATGGCTGGGGTGCAGGGTGGACCGGGCCTGCCTGTCCTGGTCAGACCTGCCGGGCCGGGTACAAGCCAATATGGCTGGGGTGCAGGGTGGACCGGGCCTGCCTGTCCTGGTCAGACCTGCCGGGCCGGGTACAAGCCAATATGGCTGGGGTGCAGGGTGGACCGGGCCTGCCTGTCCTGGTCAGACCTGCCGGGTACAAGCCAATATGGCTGGGGTGCAGGGTGGACCGGGCCTGCCTGTCCTGGTCAGACTTGCGGGGCCGGGTACAAGCCAATATGGCTGGGGTGCAGGGTGGACCGGGCCTGCCTGTCCTGGTCAGACCTGCCGGGCCGGGTACAAGCCAATATGGCTGGGGTGCAGGGTGGACCGGGCCTGCCTGCCCTGGTCAGACTTGCCGGGCCGGGTACAAGCCAATATGGCTGGGGTGCAAGGTGGACCGGGCCTGCCTGTCCTGGTCAGACCTGCCGGGCCGGGTACAAGCCAATATGGCTGGGGTGCAGGGTGGACCGGGCCTGCCTGTCCTGGTCAGACCTGCCGGGTACAAGCCAATATGGCTGGGGTGCAGGGTGGACCGGGCCTGCCTGTCCTGGTCAGACTTGCCGGGCCGGGTACAAGCCAATATGGCTGGGGTGCAGGGTGGACCGGGCCTGCCTGTCCTGGTCAGACTTGCCGGGACGGGTACAAGCCAATATGGCTGGGGTGCAGGGTGGACCGGGCATGCCTGTCCTGATCAGACTTGCCGGGCCGGGTACAAGCCAATATGGCTGGGGTGCAGGGTGGACCGGGCCTGCCTGTCCTGGTCAGACCTGCCGGGTACAAGCCAATATGGCTGGGGTGCAGGGTGGACCGGGCCTGCCTGTCCTGGTCAGACCTGCCGGGTACAAGCCAATATGGCTGGGGTGCAGGGTGGACCGGGCCTGCCTGTCCTGGTCAGACCTGCCGGGCTGGGTACAAGCCAATATGGCTGGGGTGCAGGTTGGACCGGGCCTGCCTGTCCTGGTCAGACCTGCCGGGTACAAGCCAATATGGCTGGGGTGCAGGGTGGACCGGGCCTGCCTGTCCTGGTCAGACCTGCCGGGCCGGGTACCAGCCAATATGGCTGGGGTGCAGGGTGGACCGGGCCTGCCTGTCCTGGTCAGACCTGCCGGGCCGGGTACCAGCCAATATGGCTGGGGTGGATGTCAGTGGCACAACGTCGCGCTCAGTATTCATATTCAATGCATGCATTGTGGATGTATCGTGCCTGACTGTGCTAAGACTCCAGGCATTCCGATGAACCTGTTTAATGCACATGAGCCGTTAGCTTACTTCTAAACGAGTAGGTATGTACGTCCAGCCAATCCGCTCCTTTCGAAGGTGTTTCGTCTCACCTTTCAGAGGGCGATTCCCGAGTAACGAGCGCTCTTTCATCAGACCGCCACCGACACCTCTAGTCGTGACAGGCCGGTCCGGGTGACCCGAATCCCGAGGTGACGCGACACGCGGCCACGTGACCCGGCGTGTCTGTGTCGGTCCGGGGCTCTCTCAGTCGGCCGGCCCGCCGCCCGGCACTGCCCGTCACCGGCCGAAAAAGCCGAGTCGCCGTCTCGCCTCCCCTGTCCCGGCCGGCCGCTCGCTGACGGCACCTCCATCGCTCAGGATTGGGTAAGCCGGCCGGCGCCCGACCCGCTCCAGATTTCTCCCCGCTAAACGGAGCCAGACCACGTGACCATCGCCATGTGCTTTCTTAGGCGACCCCGGAGGCATTCAGAAGTCACGTGACCGGCCGTTCTGTGCCGCTCGTACAGTCGCCCCCGGAGGCGTTCGGAAGTCACGTGACCGGCCGTTCTGTGCCGCTCAGTCAGTTCCAGACAGGTTCGGGTTCCCAGGAGATGGATTGCATCGTCAGCCATGGGCGTAACCACCTTCCGCAAGTAGGGGGGGGGGGGGCGGAGGCACTTCGAAGTCGATTCTTTCCATACATAAGCGTGCAGATTTTAATGAACTGCGTCGCGCACTGAGTCTGATACCTTGGAATATGCTTGCCCATTTAGATGTAAATAATGCTGTGCCATGTTTTATGATCTTGTTTCTGCTGCCATTAATGACTATGTGCCCATGATTGAACTTCGTCGCAAATTCCCTCCCTGGTACGATAGAACTGCTCGCGATCTGCTTGGGGATAAGGAGAGGGCCCATAAGCGGAAGAAGAGGAATCCGACTGAAGTGAACATTCAGGCTCACTCGACTGCTAGGGCCGACTTTAAGCGGCAGGCCAACTATAGCTATCGCTCGTACTTGTTAGGGCTGATACGCGAGTTTAAGGATAACCCAAAGCGCTACTGGTCTTTTGTTAAGTCGCTGAAGTCGTGTGCCGCTATGTCTCCTGTGCTTGAGTGGCGTGGCCGGGCCGTGGCGGACGTGCTTGGACGGGCTAACGTGTTCAATTCCTGTTTTGCCAACAAGTTCAGTGACCCTCACCGTGGTCCGTTACCCGAGGCACCAGTTCTGAACGCTCCCGGCCTCGTATCCTTTGAGGTTCCGCCAGGTCGTGTTGCTCAGCTGCTACGCGACCTCAACCCGCACAAAGCATGTGGCCCGGACGGTATCAGTGCTAGGATTATGCGTGAATGTGCGGAAGAGCTGGCTGTGCCCCTGGAGATCATTTGCTGTTTGTCAGTGAGATCAGGCGTGTTCCCATCTGCTTGGAAGCGGGCCAACGTTATTCCGGTGTACAAAAAAGGCTCAAAAAAGCTTCCCGAAAACTATCGTCCTGTTTCACTTTTAACAATAAGTTCTAAGATTTTAGAGAAAGTAGTATGTGAGTCCTTGCTTCGTGCATGTCTCCCTGCGCTGCCCAGCAGTCAGCACGGGTTTTTGCCCAATCGCTCTTGTTTAACCAACTTGGCTTGTTTCACGGATCACTGCTGGATCTCACTAGCAAAGGGGCTGCAGACGGATGCTGTATATACAGATTATTCGTCGGCTTTTACCAGCGTCAGTCACAGGTTACTTTTACACAAGCTTAGACACTCATTTAATATCACCGGTCATGCATATAGCTGGATTGGGTCTTACCTTAGCCAACGTTCTCAAAGAGTCATTCTCGATGGGAAACATTCCGACTGGGTGCCGGTTCTATCCGGAGTTCCGGAAGGCAGCATTCTCGGCCCACTTCTCTTTACTTGCTATGTAGCTGACCTTCCAAGTCATATTCAAACTTGTTCACTTTCTTATGCGGATGACGTCAAAATTTTCCACAGAATTGAGTCCCCTTCGGACGTTGATTCCCTTCAGGCCGATCTTAGCCGCTTGAGCAAGTGGTCAAAAACATGGTATCTTAAGCTCAATCCAGCTAAATGCAAGACCATCACCTTTACTCTGCGCACATCTCCCATTGCATCTCGGTATGTTTTAGATGGTCATCAACTCGAACGGTGCACCCGCATTAGTGATCTTGGTGTCATACTTGATGTGAAGTTGACGTTTCGTGACCACGTTGATGCATGTGTCAGCAAGGCGAACCGAATGCTAGGCCTGCTCATGCGCAGCATGCAGGTATCATCGTGCATGTCACTGCGGAGATTTGACTACCGTCCTGTTCTATGTGCCTACTATGCCCACGTTAGGTCAATTATTGAATACGGTAGTGTCATATGGGGTGGTGCAGCGGCATCCCACTTGGCCAGATTGGAGAGGCTACAGCACCGTTTTTTGATGTGGCTTGGTGCTAAGACGCATGGCCAGTGTCCCATGGATTATGCATCCCTCACAGAACACTTCCGTTGTGCCTCAATCAAGGCTAGATTTGTACGGGCTGATGTGATGTTTTTGCGTTCTGTGTTTAGCGGCCGGTTAGACTGCACCCACCTGGTGACGGCATTTGCTCTGCTGGCTCCCGGTCGCCGGTCCCGTCAGACAGGGCTCTTCAATGTGCCGTTTGGGCGTGTCAACACTGTGCAAAATAGCTTTAAGATACGTGTTCCCAAACTTATCAATGATTTTATGCTCAAGAAGCCGGCTGAGGACTTTTTCCAGCCATCACAGTTCTTTCGGTCAAATTTGCTTGATTTCGCAGCCAGTGTGGGCACATATATGATGTGAAGTGCAAACGAGATGTTACTTTATGTGTTCATATTCATTTCGATGTTTACACTCATAATATTTTAGGCGACTCTGCTTTACAGCCGTGTACTTTTATTTATACATGCTTTTATTTATCTTTGTTATAATTTATTTATTCATCAGCGAACTAATTTTTATGTTTACATATAGGCATATTTGTGTGTGTATATATGTGCGTGTGTATGTGAGTGTGCATGTTGGGTGGGGTGGGTGGGTGGTGGGGTTTTATTGACTTCGGCCGTTAGTGGGTGATGTTGCCTGTGGCTGATTATGTGCAATAAACAAATAAACAAATACAACGCCCATATGCGTAATGCTAAATAAAGCCCATGCCGTCAGCCGGCGACTGGCCTGTCTGGCATCACGCTGGTCCGTCTGGCATCACGCTCGGCACACACACGCACACAGCGCCTCGGGGATTTTAAAGGGAAAAAACCCAGCCAATAATTGACTTGGGCTCCGGTCGGGCAGGCGGGATGTTGCTTGGGCTCAGCCCCAGTTAGCCCACATCTGGTGTTTTCAACCCGGGATTTGGGTTGGGCTGAGCCCAAAGGAAATCCTTAACTTGGGCAGAACTTGGGCATGGCTTGGGCATCACCTCCAGATTCTCAATTGCTTCGGGACATTATCGGGCAAGCCCAAGCAGAATCCGAAACTAGGGCCAGACTCGGGCAGAGGTTGGGCATGCCACAACTCAGTCTACTGTAAACTCAGACATGCCCAAGTATAATCCCTAACTCGGGCTGAGCCTGGATAAGACATGGGCACCAGCCATTCCCTCTTGAAGAGATTACCCAGGGGCGGTGATTGATCTTCGAAGAGGTGAAGAAGCATTTAAAGCATTTTCCAACATTATAGGGCCGAAGCTGGCTTTGAACCCGATAGCAATCATGCAAGGCTCACGTTACATTTATCCGAGGATGGAGGGACAAAGTGCTCCTTCACCGAGGATGGAGGCCGGAGGGGCACTTTGCTTATCTGCCCTCCCGCTCCCTCCGCCATTGGGGACGCGTCCGGCGCGGCGGTCCGGCGATGACGCCGCCGCGCCCGCCGCGCCTGCGCGAGTTCACATGCCTGAGGCGTTTAGAGCGGGGATTTACATTTTATTATTGTAAAGCTGCTTTTATGAGTTAAGTTAAGTGGAAAACAGATAAAAATATTATGAATATTTTTTGCATATAAAATATGCACATTAGTGCTCTTGTTTGTTCCTGTTTATATCACAACCATAACTTGCCTTCAGAATATTTTAATATATAATGCATACCTTAGTCGTCCAATAACTATATAATTTAAAAAAAAAATCCATTTTGTTTTTGCTAAAAAAGAACACCTCTCAAAGCGAAATTTACCATCCTTAGTTCACACGACATCACCACCCACAGCACTATTTGACGCACATTCCAGTTTGGGATGTAATTTACGCTATACCAAAAACTACTCACTTTGTACTAGTTTTCCCAGTTTTGGTTAAGTTCACTGCATCTGTACTTCTTTCTACTCTATCTGTAATATTTCGTTATTTGTACCAAATATCAGAGTTTTTGTGGAACTTTAAACTAGCCTTGTACCAAACGATACTCAGTTTGTACCGGATTTTACTAGCTTTGTAATACATCGATAGTTTCATCCAAATCTGGTAGCAAATATAACTTTTTAGCTTAGTTTTCAGTATAAGTTTTAACTGGTAACATTGCGCGCCAAATTGCAGGGACATAACAACATGTTGCATATTCCTTTTGCACAATATGGTTGGTTGGTTGTATAGGCAAATCTTTGAAGAGGAGCTTTTCATGCATCAGTTTGTAACAGAGCCAACCAGACATTGCTCCATTCTAGACCTTGTATTCTCAGACAACAGTGATCTAGTTAGTGACAAGTATTTGTGCAGGTCTAGGAACCAGTGATCACAATATGGTTAAATTCAATATCTCATCAGAAATGAGGCCCAAAGATAACCTTATTATGGTTCCAAACTTCAGCCGGGCTGATTTTGATGGTATTAGAAATGACCTCGCACAGATAAAATGGAACGTTGAGTTGGCAGGTTTAGATGCATGTGAGGCCTGGAATGTTTTCAAAGCTAGATTAAGCCAAATTCAAAATCGGCATATACCCCTCAGGCACAAACGTAACAGAACCAAGGGCAATCCAGTTTGGCTTACCCCAGAAGTAAGGAGTGCTATACAAGCTAAAAGAAGTGCATTTGGCATTTTGAAGTGATCTTCACTAGATATAAATCAGAAGGCCTACCAGAATGCAAGAAATTCAGTTAAGAAAAAGGTCAGAGCAGCTAAAAGGGCAAAGGAACTTGATTTAGCTAGACATTGTAATGCAGATAGTAAGAAGTTCTTCAGTTTTTATAAGTTAAGTACAGTTTCCAAAAATATAGGTCCATTTAAGGTAGATGATGTGTTAGTTAGCAAGGACAGTGAAATGGTTGAAGTGCTTAATGATCAGTTTCAATCTGTCTTTACTATCGAGGACCAGAGTAGTATTGCAGCACTTCAGCCTGAGCTAGAGACAGAGGAGACTATAGGAGAGCTAGGTGGCATAAGTAGTGAACTTGTTCTAGAATATCTAAAGAAAGTAAGGCCTAACAAGGCAGAAGGACCTGATGAAATCCATGCTAGACTTTTAAGAGAATCTGAAAGGGAGTTGTCGGTTCCATTAGCCATAATATTTTCTAAATCACTTGCAGATAGTAAAATTCCACTTGATTGGAAAAGAGCAAATGTTGTTCCTATTCATAAAAAGGGAGATAGAAGTAAAGAGGAAAACTATAGACCAGTTAGTCTGACCTCATTAGTCTGCAAGGTGCTTGAATCAATCATCAAAGATAAGATTGTTGAATTCTTGGAGCAAAATGAACTCATCAAGGATACACAGCATGGCTTTAGGAAGGGCCGTTCTTGTTTAACTAATCTTCTGGAGTTTTTGGAGGTTGCAACAGATAGCGTTGATCAGGGTAAACAGCTAGATGTAGCTTTTCTTGATTTCAGTAAAGCATTTGACAAAGTCCCCCATACAAGACTGGGGTTGCAACTTAAAATTCATGGGATCAGGGGCAAGATTCTGGATTGGATAGAAACGTGGCTTTCAGGACGCCAGCAAAGGGTTATATTGAATGGGTGCCAATCACAATGGAAGGAGGTTCTCAGTGGGGTTCCACAGGGCTCAGTCCTGGGCCCATTGCTTTTTATAATATTTGTGAATGCAATTGAGAACAGTATAGACAGCAAAGTCTTGAAATTTGCAGACGATCTAAAAGTTGTCAGGATTATTAGAGGAAAACATGATCAGGATGTTTTTCAATCAGATCTGGACAAGCTAGTTGAGTGGTCTGAAGCATGGCAGATGAAATTCAATTTGAGTAAATGTAAGATTATGCACGCTGGACGGGTTAGCAGTAAACATAGGTATGAAATGGGTGGGCAGAAAATGGAGCAGATTGAAAAGGAAAGAGATTTAGGTGTCGTGGTAAACAATAGACTATCAGCGTCAGACCAGGTTGTAGAAGCTAGGAAAAAGGCACTTAGAATGCTAGGGGCCATTAACAGAAATGTTTCCTACAAGAGTGAAAAGGTAATAACAAAACTGTATTGTGCATACGTTAGACCACATTTGGAGTATTGTGTACAAGCCTGGTCTCCAACATATGAGAAAGATTGCTGGTTGTTAGAAAGAGTTCAAAAAAGGGCAACAAAAATGATTAATTGTCTTGGTAGTTTACCTTATGAAGATAGATTAAGGAAATTGGGTATGTTTTCACTTAGATATAGAAGGCTAAGAGGAGATCTAATTGAAGTCTTCAAATTTGTAAATAGTCAGCATTCTGGATATTTAAAGGGTATGTTTGAGTTCAATAGGGAAAATCGAGGTAGAGGTCATCAGCATAAACTCATTATGAAACAAAGTAGGACTAGGCTACGACAGTCATTTTTCAGGAGAAGGGTTGTAGGACATTGGAATATGCTACCAGGGGATGTCGCTGATGCAGTGACACTTGCTTCCTTCAAAATTAGATTAGATAAATACTTTACAGAGAAGGGATTAGTTCATAAATACTCGTGGGATTAGCCTTCTTTTATGCAGGTAGAGTAAGGTGATTTGAAGGGGCGAGACTGGTGGAGGGGGGGTGGGGGGGGGGGGGGGGGGGGGGTGGGGTGGGGTGCAACCTCGGATGGGCCCAAGAGGCTCTTTGTTGCACTTTTCTTTTATGTCTTTATGTCTTTATGTCTTTACAAGCGCTTGGCACAAGCTAAACCAAAGCTACATTTATGAGTCTTGACCAAAACAATGTCTGAAGAACAGAGTACAAGTAAACCCAGGGGCAGGGGTAGGGTGTGGGAGGAGGTGACGGTACTGGACTCCCAAGAAGAGCTTGGGAAATGGTTGAAAGAAGGTAAATGTGATGATTGTGGTGGGTCCAGATTTGACACATTTTAACTTTGTTCTCTTTGTGCGTTGATAGGTGGACAGCTAGATTTTGCAAATCCTGCAGAATTATTCGTCACCGAAGATTTGTATGTAGAGTGCGTATAATCCAGTGAAGTTTGGTAATTCAGAATATTGCGTTTTATTAATTGTTCATCAATCCAGGTTCACTTCTGGTTTTGGGGCACTGTCATACGGCAGCAGGGGCGGCGGAAGGAGGGGGCAAGGGGGACAGTTGCCCCCCCCCCGGCCCAAAGATTTGGCAAAGGTTGGGCGCCCCTCTTGGCTGCCCACACTGGGGCAACGGGCAGGGGCGCCCCTCGGTAAGGAGCGCCCCTACTTGGATAATTATTGCCCCCCCCCCTATCCTAAATTACCTTCCGCCGCCACTATACGGCAGTCAACTACCAGTTTAGGTTGTTAGTGACTTTGGACGTCAGTAGCTCAGCTTAATGTAATAGCATTGCACTGCTACGGAACCCACGATTCGCAGAGCGGTTGCGTTGCAGAACACAAGACTACTCGACCCTCATGAACCGGAGTACGGAAGTACCTACGGCTAGCGAATGCAACAAGTGGGAGACTAGCAGGGGTGGAGAATTAGGGGTTTTGGGGGTGCGCGAGCACCCCCTGAGCACCCTCACTACCAAAAGCACCCCCTCAAATTGACAAGAAACCTGTGTAAACCCCTTATAAAATCATATCTTATGCGAATAGACGGTGCTCCAAGAGAGTATAAACTAGTCTTCTAACTCATTTTACTCATTTTACGGTAAATGGTTGACTAAAAACAAATGAAAGGTTCAGTCACCCGATGAAAAGCACCCCTGGCATTTGGGCAATTATCCACCCATGGAGACTAGTGCCATTGGACAGCCGGTGGCGACCCGTGAGACTTCTATAACTCTTTGGGTTCGAGGCGTGTTCGGAAATTAACGAAGAAATTTTGCTTGGCAAAAATAGTCGGGAATTTGGACGCTGAACTTAGGTCAGACACGTTAAGACAAGGGTTCGGGAGTCAGAGTAGCGTAAAAGGTACAAATTGAGCACATATTGGTTCAAACTGAGCATCTGCATCTGGCAACCACATGAACTAGGTATTTGGCAAGAAAAAGGTATAGACTGAGTGAAGTTTGGTACTAGGTGAGTAGTTTTGGTACAAATTCCAGAGTAGTACAAAGTGAGTATTTTTTTGGTACAAAGGCTCGAAAAACTAGTGATGGAATAAACTATTCCCCAAACTTAATAATGTACTACCTTCTGTCCTGAATTGGCGCGATGTAGGACCATTTTTGAAAAGAAAAAAAGAAACTGTATTAAAAAATATAATAAAATCATGCTTTGATAAATTTTCCAAAGGTGAACTATTTCCTTTAAGGACGTTTTGAGGCGCCCCGTCCTTTGAGAACCCTTTATGGTCTCAAGTATATAAGGCACGCGTGATGTTGCCAATGTGGAGGTTAGATATGGACCCGAAGAATCGACTGAGACCATTATTTTTGCGATTTCAGCAACCCTTAAAGGAAATAGTTCACCTTCGGAATTTTTTTCTTCAGAACACGATTTTATTATATTTTTAATAGTTTCTTTTTTTCTTTTTAAAAATGGTCCTACATCGCGTCAATTCAGGACAGAAGGTTGTAAATTATTGATTTTATGGTGTGCGTTATTGGTCTGCGCATGCTCCATGGCAGTGCTGGCACTTTCAGACGGTACGGTACATCATATATGCGCCGTATTCCTTCGCCAAAAAGTCAAATATCTTTGGCTGGAGAGTCTTTTCAGCCAAGACAAGTTCCAGATAAGGATTTCTCAACACGGGCTACAAAACTGCTATTTCAGTTCAAAACCCATGTTGAAGGTGAACTATTTCCTTTAAGGGCCTTTTGAGGCGCCCCGTCCTTTGAGAACCTTTTATGGCCTCAAGGATATAAGGCGCGCGTGAAGTTGCCGATGCGGAGGTTAGATATGGACCCGGGGAATCGACGGAGACCATTATTTTCGCTATTGAAGCAACCCTTAAAGGGAAATAATGACCTTTTCCCACAAAAAGGGAGTTAGCATTTGAAATCGCCAGACGAGACCAAAATATATTGTAAATTCATCACATTTTGCATGAAAACTTTCCTACCGAAAGATATTTCAAGTTATAGTTGATAAGCGTTCCACACTTTTAACGACCGGTACTTGCAAGTACTTTTGGTGCTCATCAAACTGCGGGCTTTTCCCGTATTGTTTTTTCACGCAATGGAGTGGAAAATATATTGTGCGTTCTGCTTGTTGTGATTATATGCCCTTCTAAAACTAACAGCGATTGGAGAAAGTGGCAATAAAATCGGAAGCTCATCGATGCACATCAACGGCGGCATAGTTAGTGGTTGCGACCCTCAATTTTTGAAAATCAATTCATTTGTTTTCAACATTAGGAGTATTGTATAATTTGTCTGTGGCTGTACATAACACTATGCTTTATATTATCATGCAAAATAATAATTTTCCCCAAAAAAACTAACAAACAATAACACAAAACTGGCAATTAAATCGGAAGCTCATCGATGCACATCGACCGCGACCTATTTAGCGTCGGCGATTTGTTTACAAAGTCATTGTCATGCTTCTCGGCGCACTTAACCATTGTGGCGAGTTGTTCCTGATAAGTATACCCAAGTCCCGTAGCAGGCTTTGTTAATGACGTCACTGGTGCCATTCTTGTGTAGCATTGCAAAATATATCTGATTTTGAGTTGAAAGCTAATTAAAGACTTATTCAAATTATTGTTTTTGAATTTGAATTTTCTTGTTAATCATTATTAAAGGTATTTTATCACTGTATTTCATAGTAGTTGACACTTCAGAAACTTGTGACGTAATAATATTGTATCCAATATGCATTTCCCTCACCTTTTGCTATTGTGGCGCAGTGCCGATTGCTTGGCGAATACTAGCTTGCCTGGGGTTCAATTCATTCCGCCCTTATTTTATTCGAGTTGGTATAGTTTGCATGTTATTGTTATTCATGACTTATACTGATAGTCAGTCATGCATCACGGATGCTTCACGGATTGCTTCACGGATCAGAGCGCTGCTCGAACGCACGCTAGTAGCGCTAGTAGCGCTTTCGCTCTCCATGGCAACCAGGCGTGAGCCAATGAAAAGCCAGAACGTATTCCCTTTCTGGCTTTTGATTGGCTGACGCCTGGTTGCCATGGAGAACGAAAGCGCTACTAGCGCTACTAGCGTGTGTCCGAGCAGCGCTCAGTTTGATCGGAAACGTCACAGAGCCTCCAAAAATGCCGCACTCGATGTAAACAATGGTAGGGAAGGACGAATTTGTCAATGACCTTCATGAAGTACACAAGGTACTTGTTTGGTATTTTTTCCAAACTTACAACTTTGAATTTGGGAATAATTTTATTTAATTCTTAAATTTAAATAAAATTATTTTCAAACCATAACGGTAGCCTAAGAAATTGTTGCTAACAAAATCAAAAGGTCATTCCCAGCGAATAATTCTGATTGGGGCCCAATTGGGCACAAACAGGGCCTACCCGAGTCCGGCACTCGGGCTAGCCCAACTCCGGACTGGGACTTTAGTTGGCGTATGACACACCTACCCCAACCAAGATCAGAGTTTTGCCCAATAGGGCCCCGGTCGGGCACACCCAAGTACAGCCCAAGTATACGGATGCCAGTAGGGCTGAGCCCAACTTCTTCCATTGGCTTAACTATTGCGCAAAACTGTGGCCCCGCGTGGGCTTGCCCGAGTAAGCGGCAACGCTCGCCAATTGGGCCGTGGTTGGGCAAGCCCAGGCCAAATCAGAGTTTTAGGGATTGCGTTCGGCAGAGCCCGAGTTATGCCATTCGCTTAACTGTAAGGCAGAACTGTGGCCCCACATGGGCTTGCCCGAGAAGTTTAACTCGGGCAAGCCCAAGCCAAATCCGATTGGTTCCCGATCGGTTATTCCCAGTTGCCAGAGGCGGATGCAGAAATTTGTGCAGTTGGGTATGCACCAGGCTTGGGTATAAAACCTCGGTGCACTAATACTACATAATTATACAAAATCATACCACCCGACCCATTCCCTTCACGACTGCACCTCCCCCACCCTGATCCTTTGTACGCCTCTGCTCTATAGCTACATACTGTTCAGAAACAAAGGTAAATATAACGGTATTTATTTACAAATCTGATCACAGGAACACATGCAACGAGCAAGGAACAACGCAGTTCTCGCATCCACTCAATACATATCCAGAGGGAGTTCCTCCTCTTCCTGCAGCGCTGCGAGCTCCAGCACCGTGGCCACACCATCCTCCTGCTGCTGCTGCTGCTGTTGAGGTACGGCCTCTTCATTGGCGGTCACTGCAGGCGAAAGGGCAGCCGCGGGCTGGGCTGACTCAGCAGGGGCTCCGTCTTCAGCGTCTCCGTTCTTCACTCGTTGCAGCCGCTTCCCGTTGCGGTCCCGGCTTCCAGACAGCCACTTCCCGATCAATGTGCCGACCTTTTGCCTGTCGGCACCACCGCAACGGTGAAGCACGGCTGAAAGCAAGACATGCCACATCAGATAAATGCAACTTCAACACAGCTTCAACGGACAACGGCGGCAAAGAGCCATTTTCAAGTTTATTATTGCTTAAATGGGGCTTAATGCAAAACTTATCTTAAAGGAAATAACCGACCTTCAACATGGGGTTTTTAACCGAGATAGCCATCTTGTAGCCCGTGTCAAAAAAATCCCGAGCGAGTCTTCTTACGGCTGAAATCAGTCTCCGGCCGAAGATAACGGGTAGTTTCGCACCTGGAATGTTTGATGAAATTGGGGGGGGGGGGGGGCTTTCCAGGAATGCGTATGTATAAATGTACGGTTTCTCTCGTACTCGTTTCTAAAATTGCTGTTATTTTGCGAGACCCATTGTTTCCAGGAAACAACCCCCTTCGATTTTTCTCCGAAAACATTGTCATTAATTTTCACAAAACAATTTTTAATCCCGTTTTCAGAAACGATAATAATTTCGCAAACTAAACAATGGGTTTCGCAAAATAACAGAGTATATAAACGAGTATGAGAGAAACCGTACAGTCGGTCTAATAAGTATCGTTCCCCGGGCCGGTTCTTACATAGTAGGCGAAACGACAGCTTGGCTAAATTCCGTACCAAGGAGGGAGGGGCCGCTAGTTTGACAGCTCAGCTCCACCAACGGTGGCGTTATTTACAGCTTTTCACAGTTACCCTTACGCGAGACAACTGCATTCACCCGTCCGGAGAACGATACTTATTAGACCGACTGTACATTTATACATACGCATTCCTGGAAAGCCCCCCCCCCCCCATTCCTGAATAATACCGCATTCCGGGTGTGAAAATACCCTTTATCATCGGCTGGAGACGGATTCCAGCCGTAAGGAGACTCGTTCGGGGGTTCTTCAGCACGGGCTACAAGATGGCTTTCTCAGTTAAAAAACCCATGTTGAAGGTGGGTTATTTCCTTTTAGAGATTGACCATTAACCAACAATATCTCTACAGTACGTTGATTTACCAATGTTTTCTCAAAATATTAATTTTCGTCGAAAAATAAAAATTGTTTGGGTGGTATAATAACAATCCTGTGACATTTGAAGATAAAGCAAAAGCTCGATGTTGCTGCGTATCACATATTTACATTTTACCCAGACATTCGTACGTACAGTTTCAACGTGTTGTGGATGCAATAAGCGCGCATCATTCCATCTGTCATAACAAGCAGCCCAAGAAGCGCTATAACGTAGGTCAACATGACCCACTATCGGGAAAAAGTAGGATTAACCCCCGCCCCTCTTGGAGGGGATGAGGGTAGCAGAATCTGCCCCTCCCGGATTTCCGCGGTTACTCAAAAAACGAGGGCAGATACGTTGTTTGTTTGATGAGGGTTTAGGGCTCGTTGACGGTGAGGTCATTTTGCGCCCAAGACGGCAGATACCGGACGCAAATCTTACAGTACCTATTACGGGATCATTTTGCCACCTCTGACAATTTAGGCGGGAATATGCAAATTGAGCACTGAAAAAAAATAAGAGCAGTGAGCAGAATCCGCCTTCCCCAGATTCGGGCCGTATTCGGCTGATGAATACTCAGTAGGGCGTGGGTTAATACGGCAAATTCAAATGCGATGTATTGTTTCCAGTTAAAATGCCCCCCCCCCCAAAAAAAAAAAATTGTTTTATAATTATATTTAGGAATACGTGTGTGAGGTTGAATGAACATCGGAAGCTTTGAGTACGGGATTTCAGAGTGGCCACTAGGGATGAATTGGTTTAAATAATTGTAAAACACATTATACGTATTTCGAAGATTTTAAAACTTTTACTTCAACATATTTACTTGACGCACACAATCAATGTTAGGTTATACAGCATGTACGTACCACAGATGGCTTCGTGAAGCTCTGTGCCCTCCATAGCTCTCTTGCTGTTGCGGCCTTTCAGCGACAGCTGTTCGGCGAGACAAGGAGCCACGGTCGCCCGCATCACTGCCCTCACGTTTCGGTCCAGGTCGGACTCCGCCATTGAGCACCAGCCACTGAGCTGGTCGACCTGGAACGAAATATATGAAACATTTAAGATTTTTCGGCAGCACCACAAGAAGCAGAGTTAATGATCCAGACCACCAAACAGCACAGCTCGTCGTGGTGACAGAGGCGGCACCAGGAAGCGATCGGTGGTTACCCACGGCTAGCAGACCGGCAACTTGCTGATGCACGTAGTTGGGCGTGACGCGTCCTACCTTGTGTCATTAAAGGGACTGTCCTACCTTAGCATCAGGTTTGAGCTGAGATAGCCAAGTTACGTGCCAGTCCTGGAAATTCATCTGGGTATCAGCCAAAACAACCCCCTCAGTTTCCTCGTCGATAAAATATTCGAACTAAAAGTTGACAGTTGTGCAAAAAAAGGTAAATTGCCTGGGTGAGGTTAAAACGACTGTCGCCAACTTGCGCTAAATCGCCATTAGATCGAAATTTTACCTCGAATGGCATGATCTGAAGATCTGAAAATCACGCCCTAGATGTAATTTAACCCAAGGAATCGATTGAGACCACTTTTGAGCAAATCGGACTTTCACTTTAGGCTCTAGCGCGTTTCAATACTTTGACCTGAAATTTGACCTGGAAGGTCAACCGCTATCACAAAATGGCCATGCTAAACAACAAAAAAATGCGATAGCGGTTAACCTTCCAGGTCAAATTTCAGGTCAAAGTATTGAAACGCGCTAGAGCCTAAAGTTAAAGTTCGATTTGCTCAAAAGTAATCTCAATCGATTCCTTGGGTCAAATTACATCTAGGGCGTGATTTTCAGATCTTCAGGTCATGCCATTCGAGGTAAAATTTCGATCTAATGGCGATTTAGCGCAAGTTGGCGACAGTCGTTTTAACCTCACCCAATTGTCTCTGCCTGACCTTACTTTTGATGACGCTGACTCACATTTGCGACTCGTAATTTCGGTTGACTTGTACGTAGCAATAACAAATATAAATCGTGCACCGTAAATGTATCAGCACAGCAGAATAAAATGAATAGCCTGAAATAACGTCACAAGCCCAAGTTTCTAGCAAAACTTTTAACCTTAATATTTTGCGAGATACACAATATTTTTGGGAAAAAGTTACCAACGTGTCCAGTATAACGTCCTCAACATTTTGATATAATTCGGGTATATTCAACAACTTTTTTCCAGGAGGGACAGTCCCTTTAATGATAACATGACAGTTCGGAAACACTTTGACAATGCAGTCAGGCATGGCTGTGTTGTATCAGTAACACCATCGGCTACGAACAAAGGATTACAATTAATAAAAAGCTAAATATGACGTGTGGGCACATTTGAGAGGTGAGGATTCGTTGGATTTGGAATTCAAAAACTGAAAAAATGGAAATATCGATTCAAATACATTTCAATACTTGCATGGAGCTCAGCAAGAATGTCAATGATACTGCATTATGATGTAGTGTGGACGAACCATGTTTAATATATACTTGAAAAGTGATCATGTTAATTTTAAGTCAATTTTATATCGTTAAAAACATTAGCCTTTGCTTTCAATTAAGTTTAATCGTAGTTTTTTATTTGAATCCATGCTTTTGGGATTGATATATTAAAAAGATCAAAATCTATTGGTATCTAGCGAATCCAAATTACAATATCAAGTATATTTAGCAGGAAGCAAGCAGCATTCCGGAATCAGTTGTCCTACAGTGACCAAATAATTCCAAACTCACACAAAAGTTAAAACAATTAACTGGAACACTGGAGTGTAGTTAACTTAGTGTTGTAATTAACTGGAGTGTAGTTTTCTCTTGGCACATACCAGGTTGTTGAAGTGACTGCGGTCCTTTAACTTCATGTTTAAGGCATCCAGCTCCTCCTTGTTCTTTAGTGTGGCTTGCATTTGTGGCCTTGCACTGCCAGCCCTGCTCTCCAGGGACTGGAGGGTGGCAGTGTTTTGACGGACGGCATTCTGGATGCCCTCCATCGTCTTTAACACCTTCGCCATCATCAGCAACAGCTGACGGTTTACTGAGGAAGTAGGTACCGAGGAGGTCACAATTGCATCCCAAATAACTCAAAAGATGTGCAGTGTGCGCATATAATCACGGAAACACGGAAGTTGGAGCAAAAATGGCGAATGAGCTTTGATTTGCAGCTGACAGCTAAGATTATCAGCTATGATCTACCTTATCCTCTCCATGTCCCTTACATAGTACTTTAAATCATTGTCATTTTCACCTCGACAAAAATAGCCACTGTATGTATCGTGGATGTCGTCGTACGTCTAAATACAAATAAAATACAGCAAACTTGTCAACAAACGGCAAAGGTTTGTTGGAACCTTTGCCGGTTGGAACCACCAGCAAAGGTTCCAACAAACCTTTGCCGGTGGTCACACATCCATCACACGATTTTACTTCACTCCCCACCGAAGCCTGGGCAGGAGCACTGGACGATGCAGATGTCGGCGTGCGCATTTCTGACCCCACCTGGCGGAGTTGACTTCTCTTGCCTGAGTGGAAATGAAAGCAATCATCAATTAGCAATCAATATCAACCCTGGGGCTTGAGTACAATGTCATGCTCATTAATGGAAAATAATGGTGCAGATACTGATGCTGAATTGCTGGGAAAACCAGTGTCTCACCTAACGGCGTTGATGGTGACTGTTCCGGTGCTGGTTCAGGATGCTGGTCGGTTGATGGTCCAGGTTGAGGTCTATCTGAAAAATCAACAGAGATCAACTTAATAGGCTGTTTTCTATTACCATGAGTATCGCTGATACCCCGCGTCGATAAATGTTGACAATTGCGCCGTGGATGGCGAAAAGCTGATTTAAGAACTCGTTAATGCAGCTCAAAACACAACTGTGGTAAGACATGTGCGTGGCAGTTAGAATGAAGCAGAACACCACTGACAGCAGATATCATAAGTGATGTTGTTATAAAGAAAAACTGAAAGGTTTATTGTAGTTTTAGGTTTGCACTCGAGCGTCATCTATTGCAAGGCTACCTGAATTGTTGGCTTGGCTTTACTGAATTAGTGAAAACTTAAATGGCACCAATGTAGTCAACAATTAATAACCATATATGACAATGTTTATATTATATGACGATGTTTATAATTATATAATGGAAAATGATAAGCAAAAGAGCTTTATTCAATTTGCGAATACGTGAAACAGGCATTAGTGTGCGTGACTGTCCATCGGAAGCAACCAAATGCAAACTAGGTACCAGCAATCGTGAAGCTTGGAGCAGAGGGGGGCTTGGCAAGTCGCGCCCTTATGCGAGGGTCCAGTGTGGAACCTTCATCGCTCTGGTCCTCATAGCTCTCCTGGACGTAACCGTCGTAGCGGGAATTTTTCCTGCGAAAAATAGTAATCAAAACATTCAAGGAATGCAAGTTGCAGGGATTAGGACACAACAAAAACAGAGATGTGCTCTAAGAAGAAACATATTGCTATTGTTAACATTTAGACGCTCTAGGGATATATTAATATCATAATTAATAATGAAAAATAAAACTTTAGGCAGCTTCATGCAAGATAATAAAAGACAATGCTAAAAACGAAGATTTATCAAATTTGGCGAAGTAAAAAAGCAGCATCGGGTTACTGAGTGAATCACACAAAAACGAAAAATGATATAGCAGACATCTTGTTTAATAAAGGCGTATTTTTAGGGTTATGTCTAGTTTCGAACGGCTGCTCCGAGCGATTTAGCCATAAGCACAGAAAACCAAAGTGTGAGCAATTCTTAGAACACAAAAAAAAACTGAACTATCATGATAAGAGCAGTATGAACTTATGAAGTATGAACAATGGTGCAACTAGGTTATGAGTATGCGAGACTGCAGCGAATAAAAATATTGAATACCTTCTGTTTCGAGGAGCCTGGTTCTCCTTCTCAGATTCACTGGCCAAGTAAGTCGCTGTCCACTTCTGCTTGTCTCTCCTTGTTCTTAGCCTTCTTTAGATCATCTGTTGACGCAATCAAATTATTGAAATAGTGACATTAAGTGTCATGTCACATATGTATATACATAATAGAAATGGCCCAAAACCAATACCAGGAGTTCGAAAACAAGCCAGAGACACCAACTGTAACCGAAATAAGCGTTTGTAGAACCACAATTAGGTACATATACTATATTGTACAATTGTCATCAGCTGGTCTGTGAGCAAACTGATAATCTTCATCAGAGAAGCTAAGCCTGAAAAACACTCACCAGTCACAAAGAGTGTGCGAGCTGGATGCACATCCCACGACACCTCAGGCGCAGCATTGCTTTCAAGCAATCTGTTCTTGGCGGCATCCGTCCGACAAGGCGGCCAGCGTACCTGGCCTCGCTGATCACCTTCGCTCGATCGCCACCACCCTGAGCAAATGACGGCGACCTCCGGCGCATCGCAAAAAGCGACGACAAGGTACATGCCTGGAATGATTAGGCAACAGGTTAATAATGAGCTGCTTTCCACACAGCCCACATCAAAGAAGCCTGTGTCAAATGTGTACCATTACAAAACACTGTTTAACTTTCACACTCGACAATTAGGTATTGATCACAGAAACGAAATTGGCGGTCGCAGGAGGTACAATTTGATTTAGGCAAAGTAGTTCTGATGGCGTGTCTGTCCACACATGATGCTTGCAATGCTTTTAGCTTAATGTGACATAATGCCACAATATGTGTATGTATCTACAGAAACCGGTAACTTAAGTCGTCTTTTATTACTTTACACTCTTTTCCAGTATGTTCTTGGTTGCCTATTACCCTATCCACTCAGTGCAATACAGGGTTTGAAATTGAAGAAGCATGTGTAAACAATTCAACCGAACGGTGAGCGGTGGTGATACAAACTTAACATCACAAGAATAATGCATTTCATTTGACTTCACACCCACCTGCATCAGTTCAGCTCTTGGTTAGGAAACTGATTTGACACTGACGCATTCCTTTCAAGGAGGGTGAAAGGTTCATCTTTACAACTGTGCAAGGGTAATGGAATTGGGTTTGCATAATGCATTAAAAAACACAATGGAACACAATGTATTCATGCCAAACCACCCACAACACAACTCAATGTGTGTACATACATATCAGGCACACAAAACATAGATTGCCATACACCTAAGAAATGGCAGCACATTTCCACTGAGCACATGTGGGGTACACAGCACGTGATGGGGGTTGGAAACATTGAGAATGGAAAACTGGCTAATAAATGTGTGCTGGTACGAGCCACGCGGTCACAGTATGGCGTGTGAGCCTAATGAAGATGATCGTGCAACACTGGCACGGACACAAATACTTCTTCATTAAGTTCTGCAAGGATGCACTTTTTTATCATTTTGGGACTGTGCACTGCTACTAACTCCATGGTTTGTGTTTGTTTGGTCACTTTGAAAATCCCCAACTTTGAGGAGTCAAATGGGTAGGAATAGAAGGGCTCTTGTTTCTCAAAACGTTGTACCACAAGGTAGGTCATGTTGTCCTTTTTCACAATGTTTCTTGCAACTGCCACATGCAAGCCATCAAGCAGCACACAGTTGTCCCCAGTAGCAGTTGATATGAACAATGATCCTACTAGATGATGGAACTGTTGTCCACCTTCACCCAAACTTATGGGAACTGGTCCACTTGCATGCTCTCTTGTCAGACGGAAAACGTTCGATGTATCCCGAATGTTTCGAAAGGTTTTTTGCTCAGCGATCCGGCGCATGATTTGAACTGTGGGGGCACTGGGTCGGCGGACACACCTTTTCAACCTATTTAGATAGCTTTCAAATGGAAAGCAGGAGATTGAATCCAGAGCGCCATATGTTTTGGCATCATCAGCCAAATGCACTAGGTTGTGGACATTATAAACCACAAATTGGGAACCGAACAACTCACTGAAGTTTCTCACAAATATTGAAAGAAGGTCTTTCGCATACTGAGCATGTTTCCTTGCCAACTTTGGAGAAAGCAGAATGCACATTGCACTGGAGTACAGCAAAAAAAGTTCATACATCTCGAGAGGAACTGCCCCCCTCAATGCGACCATGCCTGTATAAAGCAAGAACTGCCGGAATTCTGTAGCCTTCCACATACGGAACTCATGAAGACTCCTTGGTTTTCTAGCGAACTCCCTAGGTATACATGGGTGAAGACGACACAGCCTTTCAGAAATAATCTGAACAGTTGTTGCTGACAACCGTGTAACCAAGGGTCCGGCAAGCCAGAGTCGTATCATCATCCTCATAACACTGAGGCAACAGAGATGCATATAATCTAGTGGCACACCCTTCACCAGATCAAGGGACAACCACAGAAGCGGTGAAGCACCGTGGTGATGGAGTTCGTTCCTCATGGATGAGAATGACTGGTGGCATCTTTCTGGTGCATCCATCTGAGGAAATGTCAACCGACCGGATGCGTGATACACACCCTTTTGCTCACATCTTTCACAGGCATAATATCCAGAATGACCCTTGATACATTTCAGAAAGGCTCGTGCAGGCGCATCACAAACCAAGCTGTCTAGCACCACAGTGTAACTACGTCCCATGAAAACAAATCCATCTTCACACAACAATTTACAATCTGCAACAAAGTCTTTCAGATATAACTCCAGAGGTGGCTTTTTTTCCCACAAAATAGAGCGATAGGGAAAACTTCACTGACTACGCCTTTTATCATTCCCAAAATTGGCCACAATGATGTTGGGGAGCTTTTGAACAGGGGAATTCCATCTATATTTATCTGTAAGGTAAGTTTTTGACCAGCTGGTGGTAAGCAGGGCAGTTTCTTGAACAGATCAGTGATTGCACTTTTCAAGCCAAAGTAATGATAATCACCATCTCCCATAGTCATGACTTTAGACAAACGAGGGGTTTTAAGCAGTGTCATGGGATGCTTGGGAAGTGACAAGGATGTGTACACATTCAGAATAGTCAGCAATGCCATAAGAGCTGAACATGATATGCCATAATCCACAGCCCACTCAGCCAGCTTGAACTGCAATGTGTTGTTCTCCGTGCCACCACAGCCATTATCTTCTGAGCAGTCTTGAGGAACATCTTCATCAATGCCACCCTCTGACATATGGCTGCCTTCTGAATCAGACTCCCAACTAAAAGGTTCTTCCTCACAATCCCAGTATGTTTCATCCAAAGTCAAATCATCATCAGTTACTTCATCTTGCATAGATGAGTCATGCTGAGCAGCTCCATCCAACAGCCCACAATGTCCTGCATCGACTGTGTCAGGAGGCATTCTATCATCAGAGCCAGACATCACTTCTTCATTGCAATAATGATCTAGGCTTCGCTTTTGGTATCTATATTTAGTGCTGCGGCTGGAGCGATCCATCTGCGGAGTACACCAAGTTCTGCTTCAGAATTTTGTCCAAGTTTCAACAACTTTATTATGAGCAACAGCGTACAGTAAATTAAAACATCCCATTATTTAAAGGGACTGTCCCACCTTGGTAAAAGTTGTCGAATACACCCAAATGTCAAAATGTTGAGCACGTTCAACTGGTCACGTTGGTAACTTTTTCCCCAAAAACGGTGTGCATCTTGCAAGATATTGAGGCTTAAAGTTTTGCTTGAAAAGCAGGCTTGTGGCGTTATTTAAGGATAGTCATTTTATTCTGCTGTGCTGATACATTTACAGCCCAAAAATTATGCTCGTTATCGCTACTTAAAGGTAAAATATATCTTCTCAGCAGCATCAAGTCCAGCGGCTCTGGATGTGCATTGTGATTGGTTCAAAACGGCTAGCAGCAAGAGATGGTTTGTGAACAGATGTGTGCGAACAATATTTCGCACAATCGTGGAAGCGATTGGCTGCGGATGCTGCTGTCGCTTGTCACTCTATTTTCCCATGTTGAGCCGGAATGGGCCCCCTGGATATTGAAGTTGAAAGTTGACTGCAAATATAGGCCCTGTCCGACATTAGGCCATTTACCCTACTATGGAGTCATGCGGCAATATATTCTGCCAGGAGCTAAACATGTTTTAGGTTCAATATTTTCATGCTTAACATAACAAATTATGATAATGTATAACCTTACTCTCATAATGCCTGAAAATATTTGAGAAAAGAAACAACAAATTGGGAGCTTTCGGCTTGTGCCTTCCTCAGCCGTAAAATGGCTGAGGAAGGCGCAAGCTGAGGCAATCAAGGCATCATGATCAAGGCATCATGATCAAGGCAATCATTGGGGGAATATTACAATATCCCCGGACCTTATAACTTGTCAAATTTGTATCAAAAACAGCTAGAAAACTGTTTAACAGCAAGGAGAAATTGTTATAAACGCTATTTTGCAGCTTTGGCTTACCTTATAATCTTAAAGAACAGTTATTTTCAAGATGGCATTTTGAGATCTGCACCACCATCATGCTATTTTCAAGACTGCATTTTGAGATCCCCACCACCATCACCCTACTGTGTCCTTTGATTCTTCTGCAGCAATCAAGGACGTTTGTAAATAAATTCTGCTGCAGAGCCTCTGATTGCGCATGCGCCGGCACAACCAGCAGTGAGCGATTCATACTAGGATATGACGTCATTAAGAACAATACCATTTTAGGGGATTTGCGGGAGTTATATAATAAAATAATACTTAATTATCATATCAATAATGATTAATATGACTTTAAGTTAATATTAACTTAATCTAACCTAACCTACTGATAATCGTCACAGGGTAACCTACTGATAATCGTTACGGGGTTTGTGCGTTTGGTGTTTCACAGGAATATATTTCAGGCAAGGGTAAAAACAAATTTGTTAGGTTAAGTATTGTGCTTTTTAGGCTTGGCCTGAAGCCTAAAGCACAATACTCAACCTAACAAATTTGTTTTTACCCTTGCCTAAAATATTTCCTATGTCTGCCTTCGGCAAAATGCTTTTGATACCCGCTTTCCCCATGATTTTGCTTCAGAATAAATTATTTTTACCAATAATTGTATTGTATGTTCCTATTTATTAAAAAAAACTTGAAATTTAAAAATAATTAACAATAAATGTATTGTCGATCTTTGTGCGATACAATCAGCTGATGGCAGTCATGCAAACAACACTCGGCATCGGGGGTGGCACCGGGGTCAGTCAGTGATGGTAATATTTATAAATATTTCCATTATTCAAATTACAGATGTCTGGTTATGTCATATATACTAAGAGTGAAATTCCATATCGAATGGTGTGCAAATTGTAAGGATCCTGTATATATTTAGCCGGTGTGGTTGTAATATACCTCCAAATCATTTTTACGGCTGAGGAAGGCGCAAGCCGAAAGCTCCCAATTTGTTGTTTCTTTCTAAAATATTTTCAGGCATTATGAAAGAAAGGTTATACATTATCATTATTGTTATCATGTTTCTCAATACCGTGCTCAAACACATTAAAGAATAACAACAAATTAACTAAATTTGTCTATAATATGCGATGAGTTGCGATTAATTGCCTTTATGGCGCACCAATTGTAACCATCCGCAGATCTTCCACATTTGTACCTACCACACAATGGATCAGGGTTAATGCATGCTTCCACATAAAAGGATAAGTTATTTACCTTTGTCGGCCACAACACCTGCGTCGAAAAGTAACGGTAACACCACTTGACAACGATCAAATCAACCACGGTACGAAACCTCCCGCACTCGAGAAAGCAGTATGGCGTCGAATCACGGCGTCGAATGAAACTAGCCGTAGGTACTTCCGTACTCCGGTTCATGAGGGTCGAGTAGTCTTGTGTTCTGCAACGCAACCGCTCTGCGAATCGTGGGTTCCGTAGCAGTGCAATGCTATTACATTAAGCTGAGCTACTGACGTCCAAAGTCACTAACAACCTAAACTGGTAGTTGACTGCCGTATAGTGGCGGCGGAAGGTAATTTAGGATAGGGGGGGGGGGCAATAATTATCCAAGTAGGGGCGTTCCTTACCGAGGGGCGCCCCTGCCCGTTGCCCCAGTGTGGGCAGCCAAGAGGGGCGCCCAACCTTTGCCAAATCTTTGGGCCGGGGGGGGGGGGGCAACTGCCCCCTTGCCCCCTCCTTCCGCCGCCCCTGCTGCCGTATGACAGTGCCCCAAAACCAGAAGTGAACCTGGATTGATGAACAATTAATAAAACGCAATATTCTGAATTACCAAACTTCACTGGATTATACGCACTCTACATACAAATCTTCGGTGACGAATAATTCTGCAGGATTTGCCAAATCTAGCTGTCCACCTATCAACGCACAAAGAGAACAAAGTTAAAATGTGTCAAATCTGGACCCACCACAATCATCACATTTACCTTCTTTCAACCATTTCTCAAGCTCTTCTTGGGAGTCCAGTACCGTCACCTCCTCCCACACCCTACCCCTGCCCCTGGGTTTACTTGTACTCTGTTCTTCAGACATTGTTTTGGTCAAGACTCATAAATGTAGCTTTGGTTTAGCTTGTGCCAAGCGCTTGTGCAAAAGGAATATGCAACATGTTGTTATGTCCCTGCAATTTGGCGCGCAATGTTACCAGTTAAAACTTATACTGAAAACTAAGCTAAAAAGTTATATTTGCTACCATATTTGGATGAAACTATCGATGTATTACAAAGCTAGTCAAATCCGGTACAAACTGAGTATCGTTTGGTACAAGGCTAGTTTAAAGTTCCACAAAAACTCTGATATTTGGTACAAATAACGAAATATTACAGATAGAGTAGAAAGAAATACAGATGCAGTGAACTTAACCAAAACTGGGAAAACTAGTACAAAGTGAGTAGTTTTTGGTATAGCGTAAATTACATCCCATTAAGTTTATGGTGTGCGTTATTGGTCTGCGCATGCTCCGTGCAGTGCTGGCACTTTCAGATGGTACGGTATATCATATATGCGCCACATTTCTTCGCCAAAAAGTCAAATATCTTCGGCTGGAGTCTTTTCAGACAAGAACAATTGCAGATAGGGATTTCTCAACACGGGCTACCAAACTGCTATTTCAGTTAAAAACCCCATGTTGAAGGTTAACTATTTCCTTTAAAGGAAATAGTTCACCTTCGGAAATTTTTCAGAACACGATTTTATTATATTTTTGAATACAGTTTCTTTTTTTTCTTTTCAAAAATGGTCCTACATCGCGCCAATTCAGGACAGAAGGTCGTAAATCATTAATTGTATGGTGTGCGTTATTGGTCTGCGCATGCTCCATGGCAGTGCTGGCACTTTCAGACGGTACGGTATATCATATATGCGCCGAATTCCTTCGCCAAAAAGTCAAATATCTTCGGCTGGAGAGTCTTTTCAGTCAAGAAAACTTGCAGATAGGGGTTTCCCAACATGGGCTACAAAACAGCTATCTCAGTTTTAAACTAATGTTGAAGGTGAACTATTTCCTTTAAGGGTTGCTGCGCTTACAAATGTAGTTACAGGTCAATTGGGGCACGCTGATCACGGACATAGCATTTAGTTTGACATTCAAGGTCATCTTCAAGGTCTTTTTCAAGGTTAAAGGACGGGACGCCTCAAAACGCCCTTCAGGGTTGCTCCAATCGCGAGCATAATGGCTCAGTCGATTCCTCGGGTCTATAATAATAATAATAATAATAATAACGTTTATTTCGCACCAGCGTTGGTACATATCTTTGCAGCGCACACAATGGGAAGGAGATAGTACACAAGACAGACACAACAAAACACAAGTCATACACTAGCCAGGGTCAATGCCCCTCAGCAACTCATGGTGGTCTTGGTTCCGCTGTGCAACGATCCGATTCAGGTGGGACGCAAAAAGGTTGACAATGTCATTTTTTCCTGCTGCTGGGAGGTTAAGGGCCATTAGGTCATACTCCCGTCTAATATGAAGATGCGTTTTTGCTACGATGCCATTATGGCCTATGACACTTACACACAGGGTTTTTATAATACTATTTTCACTAGAATGAAGCCTCTTGTAAAACAAAAGTTGTCTGCTAGCAACTAGCATAGGACAGGGAAGAAGCTTGAGGGACTTACATAGAACATGATTTCTGGTCCACACTGGCATCTTTACTAATTTCTTGATACATGAGTGATATGCCACACACAGTTCACGGAAGGCCTTCTTATCCCTGAGTGTGTCCCACAGCTCACAGCCATACATGTTCATACAGAAGGCTTTAAAGAGCTTGATCACAATGTCCTTGTTGGCATGGCCAACCCTAGCACAGATCATATTTGCACTATAATACATCTATATCTAACCTCCGCATCGGCAATCTCACGCGTGCCTCATAGACTTGAGATCATACAAGGTTCTGAAAGGACGGGGCGCCCTTAACACGCGCAGTGGAGAGGGGTATGCCACTAACACGCAGTGGAGAGGGGGGCACTTTAGTGCCCCCCTAAGATCTCCGAAGGTATGAGAGCTAGAATGATGACACTTACAGGGTAGGTAGGTGCTATGATTACCTACATTTGGTAAAATTGTATTGACCGGTCAAAATCTTCAAGGTCAAACGAGGTCACCAAGGTCAAATCTGGCCAAATGTAACAATTTTGGGAATTTTACCTCTGTGACGTCACAGGTCACCAGCAATGTGTACAAAATTGTTTCCGGGGATGAACATTGACATTGTCTACCGAATTGGGTTTAAATCATCCCGTTCCGACTGTTGGTTCCGAAGATATCGATTTGCCGACCGCGATTTTGGCCGCCATCTTGGACTAAAAATCCATATAACTAAAAAAATGATAGACCGATTTTGATTTGTTTTGCGTCAAACGATTCGCTATTGAGTTGGCGTTAAAGGAAATAGTTCACCTTCGGAAATTTTTCAGAACACGATTTTATTATATTTTTTAATACAGTTTCTTTTTTTCTTTTCAAAAATGGTCCTACATCGCGCCAATTCAGGACAGAAGGTCGTAAATTGTTAATGTTATGGTGTGCGTTATTGGTCTGCGCATGCTCAGACCAGTGCTGGCACTCTCAGACGGTACGGTATATCATATATGCGCCGCATTCCTTCGCCAAGAAGTCAAATATCTTCGGCTGGAGAGTCTTTGCTATTACAAAACTGCTATTTCAGTTCAGAATCCCATGTTGAAGGTGAACTATTTCCTTTAATGTCACGCAACAAAGACCGCCCTGCTCCACTTCGTTTTCGAAATATTGACGAAAACATGTAGGGGGGGGGGGGCACAAAAGTGCCTCCATCATCCTCTGCGCGTGTTAAGGGTTGCTTCGTTTCACAATGAGGTTACAGGTCAATTGTGACACACTGATCACGAAAATAACATTCATTTTGACA
Source organism: Chirona hameri (assembly GCA_036785665.1). NCBI lineage: Eukaryota > Metazoa > Arthropoda > Thecostraca > Balanomorpha > Balanidae > Chirona > Chirona hameri. The sequence continues at coordinate 49,186 of JAXIVJ010004914.1, forward strand.
TTCAAGGTCATCTTCAAGGTCGTTTTCAAGGTCAAAGGACGGAACGCCACAAAACGCCCTTAAAGGAAATAGTTCACCTTAAACATGGGTTTTGAAATGAAATAGCAGTTTTGTAGCCCGTGTTGAGAAATCCTTATTTGGAACTTTTCTTGGCTGAAAAGACTCTCCAGCCGAAGATATGTGACTTTTTGGCGAAGGAATACGGCGCATATATGATGTACCGTACCGTCTGAAAGTGCCAGCACTGCCATGGAGCATGCGCAGACCAATAACGCACACCATAAAATCAATAATTTACAACCTTCTGTCCTGAATTGGCGCGATGTAGGACCATTTTTAAACAGAAGAAAAGAAACTGTATTACAAAATATAATAAAATCGTGTTCTGAAATTTTTCCGAAGGTGAACTATTTCCTTTAAAGGAATAGTTCACCTTGGGAAAAATTTCAGAACACGATTTTATTATATTTTTAATACAGTTTCTTTTTTTCTTTTTTAAAAATGGTCCTACATCGCGCCAATTCAGGACAGAAGGTTGTAAATTATTAATTGTATCGTGTGCGTTATTGGTCTGCGCATGCTCCATGCAGTGCTGGCACAATTCAGACGGTACGGTATATCATAAATGCGCCGCATTCATTCGCCAAAAAGTCAAATATCTTCGGCTGGAGAGTCTTTTCATTGAAGAAAACAGTCAAAGTACGGATTTCTCAACACGGGCTACAAAACTGCTATCTCAGTTTAAAACTAATGTTGAAGGTGGACTATTTCCTTTAAAGGGAAATAATGACCTTTTGATTTTGTTAGCAACAATTTCTTAGGCTCCCGTTATATTTTTAAAATTATTTTATTTAAATTTAAGAATTAAATAAAATTATTCCCAAATTCAAAGTTGTAAGTTTGGAAGAAATACAAAACAAGTACCTTGTGTACATCATGAAGGTCATTGACAAATTCGTCCTTCCCTACCATTGTTAACATCGAGTGCGGCATTTGTGGAGCCTCTGTGACATTTCCGATCAAACTGAGCGCTGCTCGGACACCCGCTAGTAGCGCTTTCGTTCTCCATGGCAACCAGGCGTCAGCCAATCAAAAGCCAGAAAGGGAATACGTTCTGGCTTTTCATTGGCTCACGCCTGGTTGTCATGGAGAACGAAAGCGCTACTAGCGTGCGTTCGAGCAGCGCTCTGATCCGTGAAGCAATCCGTGAAGCATCCGTGATGCATGACTGACTATCAGTATAAGTCATGAATAACAACAACATGCAAACTATACCAACTCGAATAAAATAAGAGCGGAATGAATTGAACCCCAGGCAAGCTAGTATTCGCAAAGCACTCGGCACTGCGCCACAATGGCAAAAGGTGAGGGAAATGCATATTGGATACAATATTATTACGTCACAAGTTTCTGAAGTGTCAACTACTATGAAATACACTGATAAAATACCTTTAATAATGATTAACAGAAAATTCAAACTTAAAAACAATCATTTGAATAAGTCTTTAATTAGCTTTCAACTCGAAATCAGATATATTTTGCAATGCTACACAAGAATGGCACCAATGACGTCATTAATAAAGCCTGCTACGGGACTTGGGTATACTAATCAGGAACAACTCGCCAAGTGCGCCGAGATGGTTAAGTGCGCCGAGAAGCATGACAATGACTTTGTAAACAAATCGCCGACGCTAAATAGGTCGCCGTCGATGTGCATCGATAAGCTTCTGATTTAATTGCCAGTTTTGTGTTATTGTTCGTTAGTTTTTTTGGGAAAAATTATTATTTTTCATGATAAAATAAAGCATAGTGTTATATACAGCCACAGACAAACTATACACAACTCCTAATGTTGAAAACAAATGAATCGAATTGCAAAAAATTGAGGGTCGCAACCACTAACTATGCCGCGTTGATGTGCATCGATGAGCTTCCGATTTTGTTGCCACTTTTTCCAATCGCTGTTAGTTTTAGAAGATCGCCGGGCATATAATCACAACAAGCAGAACGCACAATATATTTTCCACTCCATTGCGTAAAAAAAATAATACGGGAAAAGCCCGCAGTTTGATGAGGACCAAAAGTACTTGACAAAAGGTCAGAAATAGTGCAAGTACCGGTCGTTAAAAGTGTGGAACGCTTATCAACTTTAACTTGAAATATCTTTCGGTAGGAAAGTTTTCATGCAAAATGTGATGAATTTACAATATATTTTGATCTCGTCTGGCGATTTCAAGTGCTAACTCCATTTTAGTGGAAAAAGGTCATTATTTCCCTTTAAAGGAAATAGTTCACCTTATAAATTTTTTACCCAACACGACTTGATTATATTTTTTAATACAATTCATTTTTATATCGTCAAAAATGGCCTTATATCGCGCCGATTCAGGACAGAAGGCCGTACAATTTTATTGTTTATCAAAACTATATGCATACTCTCTGAGTCAGAGTCCTGACGTCACGCGAATGTAAACAATGGTTCAGCCAATCAGATTCGAAAGTAGTCGCGTAAAGATGGACTCGCATCGGAGATGTGCCAACCGGCGTCCGGCGATCGCTTGCTAGCACCAGCTGCAAGCTGATTGGCTGATGGTATAGCCTCTGCCCGGTACAACATTCAGCACATACAACCAGTACAACATTCTTTCGCCAGCACCGTATTCCATCGCCAAAAACTCAAATATATTCGGCTAGAGAGTCTTTTCAGTCAAGAAAACTTGCAGATAGGGATTTCCCAACACGGGCTACACAACTGCTATCTCAGTTTAAAACTAATGTTGAAGGTGAGCTATTTCCTTTAAAGGAAATAGTTCACCTTCAACATGGGGTTTTGAACTGAAATAGCAGTTTTGTAGCCCGTGTTGAGAAATCCTGATCTGGAACTTTTCTTGGCTGAAAAGACTCTCCAGCCAAAGATATTTGACTTTTTGGCGAAGGAATACGGCGCATATATGATGTACCGTACCGTCTGAAAGTGCCAGCACTGCCATGGAGCATGCGCAGACCAATAACGCACACCATAAAATCAATAATTTACAACCTTCTGTCCTGAATTGGCGCGATGTAGGACCATTTTTAAACAGAAGAAAAGAAACTGTATTAAAAAATATAATAAAATCGTGTTCTGAAATTTTTCCGAAGGTGAACTATTTCCTTTAAAGGAAATATAGTTCACCTTCGGAAAAATTTCAGAACACGATTTTATTATATTTTTTAATACAGTTTCTTTTTTTCTTTTTAAAAATGGTCCTACATCGCGCCAATTCAGGACAGAAGGTTGTAAATTATTAATTGTATCGTGTGCGTTATTGGTCTGCGCATGCTCCATGCAGTGCTGGCACAATTCAGACGGTACGGTATATCATAAATGCGCCGCATTCCTTCGCCAAAAACTCAAATATCTTCGGCTGGAGAGTCTTTTCAGTGAAGAAAACAGTCAAGGTAAGGATTTCTCAACACGGGCTACAAAACTGCTATCTCAGTTTAAAACTAATGTTGAAGGTGGACTATTTCCTTTAAAGGAAATAGTTCACCTTATAAATTTTTTACCCAACACGACTTGATTATATTTTTAATACAATTCATTTTTATATCGTCAAAAATGGCCTTATATCGCGCCGATTCAGGACAGAAGGCCGTACAATTTTATTGTTTATCAAAACTATATGCATACTCTATGAGTCAGAGTCCTGACGTCACGCGAATGTAAACAATGGTTCAGCCAATCAGATTCGAAAGTAGTCGCGTAAAGATGGACTCGCATCGGAGATGTGCCAACCGGCGTCCGGCGATCGCTTGCTAGCACCAGCTGCAAGCTGATTGGCTGATGGTATAGCCTCTGCCCGGTCTAGAACCAGTACAACATTCTTTCGCCAGCACCGCATTCCATCGCCTAAAACTCAAATATATTCGGCTGGAGAGTCTTTTCAGTCAAGAAAACTTGCAGATAGGGATTTCCCAACACGGGCTACACAACTGCTATCTCAGTTTAAAACTAATGTTGAAGGTGAGCTATTTCCTTTAAAGGAAATAGTTCACCTTCAACATGGGGTTTTGAACTGAAATAGCAGTTTTGTAGCCCGTGTTGAGAAATCCTTATCTGCAACTTTTCTTGGCTGAAAAGACTCTCCAGCCGAAGATATTTGAGTTTTAGGCGAAGGAATGCGGCGCATATATGATGTACCGTACCGCCTGAAAGTGTCAGCACTGCCAGGGGGCATGCGCAGACCAATAACGCACACCATAAAATTAATCATTTACGACCTTCTGTCCTGAATTGGCGTGATATAAGACCATTTTTGAAAAGAAAAAAAGAAACTGTATTACACAATATAATAAAATCGTGTTCTGAAAAATGTTCCGAAGGTGAACTATTTCCTTTAAAGGAAATAGTTCACCTTCAACATGGGATTTTGAACTGAAATAGCAGTTTTGTAGCCCGTGTTGAGAAATCCTTATCTGGAACTTTCCTTGGCTGAAAAGACTTTCCAGCCGAAGATATTTGACTTTTTGGCGAAGGAATGCGGCGCATATATGATATACCGTACCGTCTGAGAGTACCAGCACTGGTCTGAGCATGCGCAGACCAATAACGCACACCATAACATTAATAATTTACGACATTCTGTCCTGAATTGGCGCGATGTAGGACCATTTTTGAAAATAAAAAAAGAAACTGTATTAAAAAATATAATAAAATCGTGTTCTGAAAAATTTCCGAAGGTGAACTATTTCCTTTAAGGGTTGATCCAATCGCGAACATAATGGTCTCAGTCGATTCCTCTGGTCCATATCTAACTTCCGCATCGGCAACCTCACGCGTGCCTCATATCATTGAGACTATTTTTAGATCAGCGTGCCCCAATTGACTTCTAACCACATTTTGAAGCGAAGTAACCCTTAAAGGGAAATAATGACCTTTTGATTTTGTTAGCAACAATTTCTTAGGCTCCCGTTATATTTTTAAAATTATTTTATTTAAATTTAAGAATTAAATAAAATTATTCCCAAATTCAAAGTTGTAAGTTTGGAAGAAATACAAAACAAGTACCTTGTGTACATCATGAAGGTCATTGACAAATTCGTCCTTCCCTACCATTGTTAACATCGAGTGCGGCATTTGTGGAGCCTCTGTGACATTTCCGATCAAACTGAGCGCTGCTCGGACACCCGCTAGTAGCGCTTTCGTTCTCCATGGCAACCAGGCGTCAGCCAATCAAAAGCCAGAAAGGGAATACGTTCTGGCTTTTCATTGGCTCACGCCTGGTTGCCATGGAGAACGAAAGCGCTACTAGCGTGCGTTCGAGCAGCGCTCTGATCCGTGAAGCAATCCGTGAAGCATCCGTGATGCATGACTGACTATCAGTATAAGTCATGAATAACAACAACATGCAAACTATACCAACTCGAATAAAATAAGAGCGGAATGAATTGAACCCCAGGCAAGTTAGTATTCGCAAAGCACTCGGCACTGCGCCACAATGGCAAAAGGTGAGGGAAATGCATATTGGATACAATATTATTACGTCACAAGTTTCTGAAGTGTCAACTACTATGAAATACAGTGATAAAATACCTTTAATAATGATTAACAAGAAAATTCAAACTTAAAAACAATCATTTGAATAAGTCTTTAATTAGCTTTCAACTCGAAATCAGATATATTTTGCAATGCTACACAAGAATGGCACCAATGACGTCATTAACAAAGCCTGCTACGGGACTTGGGTATACTAATCAGGAACAACTCGCCAAGTGCGCCGAGATGGTTAAGTGCGCCGAGAAGCATGACAATGACTTTGTAAACAAATCGCCGACGCTAAATAGGTCGCCGTCGATGTGCATCGATGAGCTTCTGATTTAATTGCCAGTTTTGTGTTATTGTTCGTTAGTTTTTTTGGGAAAAATTATTATTTTTCATGATAAAATAAAGCATAGTGTTATATACAGCCACAGACAAACTATACACAACTCCTAATGTTGAAAACAAATGAATCGAATTGCAAAAATTGAGGGTCGCAACCACTAACTATGCCGCGTTGATGTGCATCGATGAGCTTCCGATTTTATTGCCACTTTTTCCAATCGCTGTTAGTTTTAGAAGATCGCCGGGCATATAATCACAACAAGCAGAACGCACAATATATTTTCCACTCCATTGCGTAAAAAAAAAAAATACGGGAAAAGCCCGCAGTTTGATGAGGACCAAAAGTACTTGACAAAAGGTCAGAAATAGTGCAAGTACCGGTCGTTAAAAGTGTGGAACGCTTATCAACTTTAACTTGAAATATCTTTCGGTAGGAAAGTTTTCATGCAAAATGTGATGAATTTACAATATATTTTGATCTCGTCTGGCGATTTCAAGTGCTAACTCCATTTTAGTGGAAAAAGGTCATTATTTCCCTTTAAAGGAAAAACCTTGGGAAAATTTTACCCAGCACGATTTGATTATATTTTGTAATACAATTTCTTTTTATATTGTCAAAAGTGGCCTTATATCGCGCCGATTCAGGACAGAAGGCCTTAAATTTTGTATTGTTTATCAAAACTATATGCATACTCTCTGAGTCAGAGTTCTGACGTCACGCGAATGTAAAAAATGGTTCAGCCAATCAGATTCGAAAGTAGTCGCGTAAAGATAGACTCGGATTGGAGATGTGTCAACCGGCGGCCGGCGATTCGTTTGCTAGCACCAGCTGCAAGCTGATTGGCTGATGGTATAGCCTCTGCCCGGGCTAGAACCGGTACAACATTATTTCGCCAGCACCGCATTCCTTCGCCAAAAACTCAAATATATTCGGCTGGAGAGTCTTTTCAGTCAAGAGAACTTGCAGATAGTGGTTTCCCAACACGGGCTACAAAACTGCTATCTCAGTTTAAAACTAATGTTGAAGGTGAACTATTTCCTTTAAAGGAAATAGTTCACCTTCAACATGGGTTTTGAACTGAAATAGCAGTTTTGTAGCCCGTGTTGAGAAATCCTTATCTGGAACTTCCCTTGGCTGAAAAGACTCTCCAGCCGAAGATATTTGACTTTTTGGGGAAGGAATACGGCGCATATATGATGTACCGTACCGTCTGAAAGTGCCAGCACTGCCAGGGAGCATGCGCAGACCAATAACGCACACCATACAATCAATAATTTACAACCTTCTGTCCTGAATTGGCGCGATGTAGGACCATTTTTAAAAAGAAAAAAAGAAACTGTATTAAAAATATAATAAAATCGTGTTCTGAAAAAAAATCAGAAGGTGAACTACTTCCTTTAAGGGCGTTTTGAGGCGCCCCGTCCTTTGAGAACCCGTTATGGTCTCAAGTATATAAGGCACGCGTGAGGTTGCCGATGCGGAGGTTAGATATGGACCCGAGGATTCGACTGAGGTCATTATTTTCGCGATTGGAGCAACCCTTAAAGGGGCTGTCCCACCTTTGTGAAAGTTGTCGAATCACACTTAATTGTATGTCTACATGTCAGGCGAAGTCAGCTGAACATGTTCGTGAACTTTTTTCCGAAGAAAATGCTCATCTAGGAAGATCGCAGAAAAAGCGAACCACCCGGTGTCTAGATTGGCTTAGATCGCGAACCACCCGGGAATCGAGAAATGAAAGACGAAAATATTCCAAGGCTGACCTTAAAACAAGTTGACTACCATTACCAGTTGGGTAAAGAGACGACGCTGTCGGTTTAGAGTCCCTATTAAAATACACATGGGCCTTATTTTTTACAGATGTCAGAACCAAGCTCGAATATCTTTTTGATTAGATAATTGTGGTTGTTTTAACTGCTACCATACTTAATTTCAATGCCTAGCCATAAAAAAGGCTATCTCAACTTCAATCTAATGTTAAGGTGGGATAAGCCTTTACTCAAAACGCCTTTAAAGGGACACTCCCACCTTAACATTAGTTTTGAGTTGAGATAGCCATGTTGTTGGATTTGCATTGAAATTAAGTAGGGTAGCAGTTAAAACATCCACATAGGTATAATAAAAAAGAAATTCGAGCTTGGTGTTGACAATTGTAACGAATAAACCCCACGTGTATTTGAATAGGGGTCTAAAGCCGATGACGTCACCTCTCTTTACCAAATGGTGATGGTAGTCGACTTGTTTTAAAGTTAGACTTGGAGATATTTGCGTGTTTCAAATGGTTTGGTAATTGGTTTGTTTTGTATTTAAAGCGCCAGAATTGTCTCGAAATAAATGTGCCACACTTTGGCAGCGTAATGGATTTCTGTATAGCTCTCTAGAGCTCAATATGACGTCATCAACCCAAATATTAAAACTGAACTTTTTATGAAATTGAGTAATGTTTGCGAGAAACAAATGTTATAATCGTGTTCGGCAGCAATTACTTCATATTTTGCACCACAAGCCGCGTACATTTGAAAACTTTCGGGAAGGTGGGAGTGTCCCTTTAAGGGCGTTTTGAGTCGCCCCGTCCTTTGAGAACCTTTTATGATCTCAAGGATATGAGGGACGCGTGAGGTTGCCGATGCGGAGGTTAGATATGGACCCGAGGAATCGATTGAGACCATTATGTTCGCGATTGGAGCAACCCTTAACCCGCGAGTTACTGGGGTATATTTCATAACGCGACTTACTGGGGGAGGGGGGGCTATTTTTTGCCCCCCCCCTCTGATCTCCGGAACTACTGGACCGAAAGTAAAAATTCAAACGGCATTCGATAGCCCTGTGAAATTTATCGAGGGAAACATAATATTGTTGACCTCGGGGTCACCGATGACGTCACAGGTCAGGTCAAGTACAAAATGTTTGACCGTGTCAAAAGGTTTCGATGGATGGAATTGTCGCGCAAAATTGCGATATTAAACGCATAAGCTGTCGATAAATCGGTATGGTTCGTGTGTCTAAGCTGTTTTTCTAAGCTTTTCCTTTCTAAGCTGTTTATGACCTTGAGTCAGGTCAAGGTCATCCGAGGTCACGAGGTCAAACTGCAGATTACGGTCATTAGGCGTTGTAACACATGTGTATGGGGTTGTTTTCGTCTAGAACGCGAAAAATGACCTTAGAACATTGTTTGTTCCATATAAATAGAAGAAACAAGCAAAAATAGAAATGCGTTTTTTATGCATAGTAATGCTGTGAGAAGTGATCGATTTTTGTCATTTAAAGGTCATAACTCGGTCATTTTTAAAGATATCGACTTTAAATTTGGTACACATAATCACCGCATACGTCTCGATCACATATATTCCGGTTTTTGGATAATTCTTATTTTTTCTTGAAAATTTTGTTTAAAAAAAAAAAATGTATTTGGATTTCTCAAAATTTTGAATTTCAAAAAAACTTGAAAATCCGAGATAGAAGTGTGATAGCCCGGTCTATTGTCAGTAATTTCATTTAAAACAATTTAGTTTATCTCAAATATCGTACCTTTGACAGCGTTTTCCGCAAACCATTATTTTGCAACAAAAACCGAAGAACATGACGTCACTCTGACGTCATTCCCGGTTGACCTATCTTAGCCTCATATTTTCCCGTTTGCTAACATGTGTACAATTGATGTGAGAGAAGGTACTGCAAGTTTGGTGACGATACCGGTGTTCATTTAGGAGTTATTGCAAAATAACGGGAGAGGGGGGGGGGGCAAAAATAGCCCCCCCCAGTAACTCGCGGGTTAAGGGCGTTTGTAATCGGGGCGACTTTGAGAACCTTCGGAGTCCTTTGAGAACCTTTTATGGTCTCAAGGATATGAGGCACGCGTGAGGTTGCAAATGCGGAGGTTAGATATGAACCCGGGGAATCGACTGAGACCATTATTTTCGCCATTGGAGCAACCCGTAAGGGCGTTTTGAGGCGCCCCGTCCTTTGACTTTGAAAACAACTTTGAAGACGACCTTGACTGTCAAAATTAATGTTATTTTCGTGATCAGCGTGCCCCAGTTGACCTGTAATCACATTGTGAAGCGAAGCAACCCTTAAGGGCACCTCGTCCTTTGAGAACCTTGTATGGTCTCAAGTATATGAGGAACACGTGAGGTTGCCGATGCGGAGGTTAGATATGGACACGAGGAATCGACTGAGACCATTATTTTTGCGATTGCAGCAACCCTTAAGGGCGTTTTGAGGCGCCCCGTCCTTTGATAACCTTTTATGGTCTCAAACTTTGAAGACGACCTTGACTGTCAAAATTAATGTTATTTTCGTGATCAGCGTGCCCCAGTTGACCTGTAATCACATTGTGAAGCGAAGCACCCCTTAAGGGCACCTCGCCCTTTGAGAACCTTGTATGGTCTCAAGTATATGAGGAACACGTGAGGTTGCCGATAAGGCACGCGTGAGCTTGCCGATGTGGAGGTTAGATATAGACCCGAGGAATCGACCGAGACCATTATTTTCGCGGTTGGAGCAACCCTTAAAGGAAATAGTTCACCTTCGGAATTTTTTTCAGAACACGATTTTATTATATTTTTTTTAATACAGTTTCTTTTTTTCTTTTAAAAAATGGTCCTACATCGCGCCAATTCAGGACAGAAGGTTGTAAATTATTGATTTTATGGTGTGCGTTATTGGCCTGCGCATGCTCCATGGCAGTGCTGGCACTTTCAGACGGTACGGTACATCATATATGCGCCGTATTCCTTCGCCAAAAAGTCAAATATCTTCGGCTGGAGTCTTTTCAGCCAAGAAAAGTTCCAGATAAGGATTTCTCAACACGGGCTACAAAACTGCTATTTCAGTTCAAAACCCATGTTGAAGGGGAACTATTTCCTTTAAGGGCGTTTTGAGGCGCCCCATACTTTGACCTTGAAAACGACCTTGGAGATGACCTTGATGTCAAAATAAATGTTATTTTCGTGATCAGCGCGCCCCAATTGACATGTAACCACATTTTGAAGCGAATCGCTATTCGACGCTGAATTTGAATCCGAATCCGACGCTAACTTCACGGACATTATAACACCTGCCTATTAGTGGTGCCAATCCGTACAATCATTTTCGGAATTCCGAATTTGTCCGAAGACCGATTCGGCTTTCGGATGGACATAAACATATTTCTTTGGACATTTTCGGACATCCAATGCCCAAGGATAGCTTGCCGGGAAAATTACTTAGTTACTTTTGTGTATTAAACGAATGATACACTGGATGTTTTACATTCCATATAAAATACTTGTTCTGCTTTCGGACAAATTTCGGACAAACAATGATTTTCGAACAGTTTCGGACGGACAGCTGACCATGGTCTTGGACATCGTTCGGACATTGGACAAATGTTTCCTGAAACTGGCACCACTAGTACCTATGTTGTAAAACGTATCACATCACACTACATGTTTTGCCATGAATTGCATGAAATACTATTTACTATATGTATGCAGTGCGCATCAATTAAGGAGATAGGGGTATCATATCAGGCAAACAGGCTTTGTATCGCCTACGTAAATTGATTAAACTTATTACTCTCGGCGGCAGGCAATCACAAGATATATACATGGCCATGTGTATCTTGTTGGCTATTAATAGCTGTTAGCTCCATGGCTGTTTACTTTTCACAGGGTGCTAAATATCAGTTGCTGATCCATAGTTGACGGATCGTAATATCCAACAGATACGACTCCCGTTAATTGTGCTCAGCGTTGTGAGGAAAATCATTATGAGTACTATCGCCACCATTGACCCTATCCTCAAATATTTCTCTAAAAGTTGAAAAAATGAAAAAATGCAAATTATCCCGCTATATTTCGAGCACAGCTCTTCGTCTGTCGTTAACCCTAAACCTAGTCGTACACTATGGTTTGTAACTAGGTTTAGGGTTAACGACAGATCCGAAGAGCTGTGCTCGAAACATATCGGAATAATTTGCATTTGGTATTTTGTTTTACTTTTAGAGAAATATTTGAGGATAGTATCAATGGTGGCGATAGATACCCTGCAACAATAAATTAGCTGCCGAGTAACTGGTAGGTACTTCATCAATCGACGTATGAGAGATCCACCTTGACGAAGCTAATCTTGGAGACGGAAACGGACAAGCGCTACCAACTACAAAGCCTTCTCGCATTGTACTCACGATCTCGACCGAGATAAAAAGTGCAGTAATCGAGGTGAATCTGACTCCCCGGCGCCCTCGGTACGTCATAAACTGATCGTCCCGGATTATAGTTAATCTCTCCGGCGCCAGAGCCACTTATACCGTGCGGGTATCACCGATATACCGGTAGACGCCGCCGCCTATCTGATTTGTGACACCTCGACAGCGACGTTACGAGAGGTGCCTCGCACTGGACATCGCCCCCCCCCCCCCCTCCCCTCAGCCACCACATCAGCCGCCACGACTGGGACAGGCGACAACTCTCAGTTCTGAATATTGTCAGGCGACACGGGAGGGTCCGGGTTGCTACTACGTCGGTAAAAAAAAACGGTGTTGCATCCTCCGAGCGACTCCCGGGCCACGCGGCGGTATGCTGTCAGTGTCAACCCAGCCAGCAACATACCATTGACCCGCCGGGTCTCCCGCAGGGGCTCCGTAATGGGGCTACAGTTGGCCCAGAAACGGATCACCATCACACCGTGGCTATAGCTGGCCCGTGTAGGGGGTGTGTGGAGGGGCGGGGAGGAGAGGAGAGGGGCGGGAGGAGCGGGCGTGGCACTGGCGACAGATTGGGGCATCAACGGGAGCGGTGGGCGCGTGACCGCCCGATTATATACCTGTCTCGCGCGTGACGGATTTATGCGGCTCTGCGCGCCGGGCCAATGATTTCAAGGCTGTATTTCGAGTGAAGCCCATGGCGCACCCCCGACACATCAGCAGTGGAGCGATGACGCGGCGATGACGGGGCGATAGCTTGGTGGCACGCCGCCGATTGTTGCTATGAATGAGGCCAGTTCCACGGGCACGATGTCTCAGAAAGTCGTGACAACCACTTAATGTGGTGGTATTAAGCGGCTTACCGGTTAGTCGGTTGTTAACGGACTGGTCGATAATTAATGCGTACAGCAGATGCGACGTGGTGCGGTCAGTAGCCGAACGAAAAACGCGCTCAGTTTTCGATATACGTTTTTTTTTCAGGTTCCAAGTGCCCACTGTGTAAGCAATGTTCAGCAGCTGTTAATTCTCAGGCCGAGTTGAATGACCAAATCAGCCACTTTCTAAACACCTAATACGATTCTACTGCGCCCCACCCATCTGGGTGGAACAGCACACTGCCACAAAACAATTCACCCACCCGCCCGCCTCCGCGCTGCCCAGCTTATGGATCAGCCCAGCCCGTCTGGACACCTTGACCCCAACACCAGGGCACGGCGGCTGCAGCTGGAAAAGGAAAGGAGGGAAGGGCGAGTCAGATGCAGTACCCGTTATCCGCCGTGTGCTGATGTGTTGTACTAACTGAATCACACTCCAGCTGTTGACACAGCAGCTAATCAGTCACGAGTCGCCTAGCACAACACATCAACACGAACACACTGCAGACCGACCGCACACGATCCGACAGGTCTGATTGCAACACGCTATTATCACAGGCAACACAACAATCATCAAAGCGGTGTCTGTGCATCAACAATCGAAGGCACCGCTCCGGAGGGCGGAGCGTGGTCGGATCCACAGCTCTATCCAAACAGCTGGCAATCCAACCCCCAGCCCCCCCCCCCCCCTAGACGGCCGGTCAGTGATTCAGGGATTCAGGTGCGGAGATGTTTCTCGCTCGCCGCTGTTGCTGAGCACTGAATACTGAACAGGGGGGGGGGGGGGGGGGGCAGTGATTCATCCGCTGGGTGTTTCCGCGGTGTTTTGGGAGTGGACCTAGGCTTCGAGTTGGGGAGGGGGGGGGGGGGAATTTCGCTCCGTTTCGTCAGAGAAAAGTTGTTAGCGGAGGGGGGTAGCGTCGGGTAGTCGGGGGGGGGGGGGTCGGGTCAGCGCGAAGAGTCGTTGAGCGGGGGGGGGGGGGGGAAATAACGACTTCCCGCAAAAGGTTTTCGTTTGGGGGGATTACCTGTTTTTCCCTAACGTGGATCCGCCACCGCCTGTGTTGGTCTTGATGGAGATTAAACGGTCGCGGTGGTCCACACCAGTGATGATGATGGTAATTGGGGCTTACGGGCGCACCGCCTTCATTTGTCACACGGCGCCACATCAGATGGGAGCCTGGCGCCGACAGTATCATCTGTCGATTTATCACACGGCGCCCCGTGGTCCACATCAGATCGGAGCCTGGCGCCGACAGTATGATCTGTCGATTTGTTACACGGCGCCACATCAGATCCACATCAGATCGGAGCTTGGCGCCGACAGTATGATCTGTCGATTTGTTACACGGCGCCCCGTGGTCCACATCAGATCGGAGCTTGGCGCTGACAGAATGTTCTGTCGATCTCACGGACGCTGCCGAGAGGGTCAGGCTAACTACCAATGGGAATAAACAGACGGCTCATCCGTCACTGGCCACGCCTCTGGTCAGCTGTACCGCCGTCCGGGACTGAGGAGAGGAGCCTGCCCTTACCCTGCCCTGACGAGGACCACCTCGGCCCACCCACAGCACCTCTGACTGCGTCCACCACGCCTTACCCTGTCCTGACGAGGGCCACCTCGGCCCACACACAGCACCTCTGACGCACCCTCTCACTGCGTCCACCACGCCTTACCCTGCCCTGACGAGGGCCACCTCGGCCCACACACAGCACCTCTGACGCACCCTCTCACTGCGTCCACCACGCCTTACCCTGTCCTGACGAGGGCCACCTCGGCCCACCCACAGCACCTCTGACGCACCCTCTCACTGCGTCCACCACGCCTTACCCTGTCCTGACGAGGGCCACCTCGGCCCACTCACAGCACCTCTGACGCACCCTCTCACTGCGCCCTCCCGCGTCCACCCCCGACGCGAAACCCGGCACTATACAAACAGCTTTATTGGCGATTTTGGTCGGGCAACACGTGTGTGAACAATTGGACTCTGCCACGGAACCTAGAACCGCACGTCACAACACCAACCACGGCCGACGAGCGCCTCGGCTCCTACGCCAGTACACTGCAAAAATAGAGACTTCCCACGACTAAACAACCGAGAGGGCCGGGCGCCAAGTTCAGACACGTTTTGACGCACCCTGACGCGGCAGGGCGCAGATGACAGGGACGGCGGCCGCCGACGTGGAGGTCTCGCGTCCCGGACCAGACTCCGGCCGTCCAGGGCCCCTCCCACGTCACTGACGAGCGCCCCTTCCGTCACCCCGAGACGCCGCACGAGCGCCCCGAGACGCCGCAATTTCTCCTACGCCGCTAGGTCCGCCAAAATACATATAATCACATCGCACACACCGGGAACGCATCATAAGGTTATTTATATACGTAGATATCGACGCGCAAAAGAAGTTTACAGCCACGCGATTTGACAAATATTTCCCTTTATCTCTCTCTCCCTCTCTCTCGCTCTGTTTCTCTATGTCTGCGTGTGTCGCTGCATCTTGGCGGCGCAGTGCGCTGCTGTGTGGTGTCGTGGTGGCCGAGCGGATCGGCCGGCCGGAGCCAGGCCCCTCGGGCGCCCGCCACCGGGCGATCACACCGGAACCGGAGCTGGTGAAAGACGACCGGTCGAACCTTGAGACTAGTGCACCATCGCACGGGCGCCCGCGCTCTGCCGCCAGGAATGACAGGC
Organism: Chirona hameri; assembly: GCA_036785665.1. Classification (NCBI taxonomy): domain Eukaryota; kingdom Metazoa; phylum Arthropoda; class Thecostraca; order Balanomorpha; family Balanidae; genus Chirona; species Chirona hameri. The sequence continues at coordinate 64,802 of JAXIVJ010004914.1, forward strand.
CGCGGCGCCCAGCGGCCGGCGCCGACACTACAAGTTCGGAATATTGCCGCGGGGCGGCGCTGGCTGTCGGCCGCTCAGAGCACCAGCGTCTGGCGTCGCTGCCGGGCGCCGGACTGCGACTGCCCGCTGCCGCCGCTCCGGCCTTGCTCCCGGGACAGACTAATACCCGGCAGCGTGAATATTGAAACATCTGAAACGCACGGACACATAGGGGATATAGTCATGACTCGGGAACACGACTTGAACTATGTAACAGAAGTGCCTGCAACTGAAGTTGCAAATCGACGTCGCACAAGACATAGGCACACCGAAAAGGGTGAAAATGACCACAACAGACTCGTGGTGAACTGGTGGTGCTGCGAACAAGGTCCTGCACAGGCTGATGAATAAGCAAAACAAGATATACAGTCAAATGCAAAGATGAATTCGTAAAGAAAATCGCCCACTTTCTTGGTCTCCACCCATCCCAGCCCGCCGCTTCCACCCTTCCCCCGCCCCCTTTCGTCGGAAGAAGATGCTCACCGTCTGGTAGTGAGTGGACGGCCGTTCCAAGCGAGCTGAAGTAGGCGTGCCGCATGGCGTCCGCCGCCGAGGTGCGTACAGTCACCTCGTACAGCAGAAACTGCCGCAGCAGGGCCAGCCCGTCGGCGCCCAGCCGCGGACACCGCTCCGACAGCGACTCGCCGCGGCACGCCGGGAAGTTGTACTGCTTGAACTCTTCGGTAGATGTCACGCCCTGCCACGTCTGCTCGGTCGGTGTGCCGAGCGTTTTGAAGATGAGCAGGAGTTCGTCCTTGACGGTGGAGCCGGGGAACAGAGGCCGTCCGGCCGCCATCTCGAAGAAGATGCAGCCCACGCCCCTGCGGAGTCAGCCGAGACGTTAGAAAGGATTCCGTCGGGCTTTGGCAAACGAATACACGAGCAAATACGCAAGGAACCCCCCCCCCCCCAAAAAAAAAACAGTCATTTTCAGCTAAGGTGGAACCTGTCTATTTATGTCGATATGGGCTTCTCTTTGACGTAAATGCCCGTGCCGTTCTGTGGCTTCAGTACACGAAGACGTCAACGGCACCACAGGGGATTCCTCTGACCTTCCACGCCGTCAAGCCAACCAAACGATAGCCGTTTCGCCGACCGGGCCCGAACTAGTGCAAACAACTGCAAATTTATCGCATATTGATTATTGATTTGACAACATATTGATTTGACAAGTTCAAAGTCGTCAGAGCTAACAACATCAATGTTCCCATCAATACCCACTACACAGAACTGGTATGTCGGCAAGCATCAGATGAAGAGAACATGCCGTTCCAGGATGATGAAGCACCACAGCTAAGAATAGACATGAAGTGAACAATAATCCAAGAGCTCCCTCCAGATCCCGAGTTTCAGTTGTCCTGATATCGATCACCCATCCAATCGTGCCGGAAGATTGGCGCACGAAAAGACGGTTTCAATTATAAACTTCAAATAATCAGAGTGCATTCTAACATGCTTTGGTACAGTTACTTATTACATTTATATTTATATAGCACACATTCCATTAAATCATTTCAGGGACCAATAACTGTCATTCGAGCAAATCTTCAGCAAAGTTTGCGATGAAAAGATAGCAGACTTTCATCCAATCGCGACACAGTTAGTATATTCAGTACAAACGCTTAAATGGATGAATTTCTGTGATCAGAGCCTGTCGCCAAGCAGCGCTCGTCACGTGGACTCTGACACCTTCCTTCCAATCACGTAACTCCACTTTACCGGCAGAATTGAGAGGCGAAAGCTGTACGTGTTCTAATGACCGCCCAGCTCATGATTTCAGCTGACCTTCCGAGGCCGCCGCCACCGACTGCAGGTCATCCCGGCCAACTGCAGATATAGAGCGCCGAGGCGGCCTCCGTCCATCTGGTATTGACAGCCCAGCGCTCCACCCGTCTACCGAATAAGCCACCTGGGCGGACAAATCCGACTCCAGCTCACTCCAAACTTCTATATCGCCCTTTCCAGGGCCGCCAGGTGCGAAATAACAGAGCACGACACCATTCTCCGCCGAAATGCCGTGCTTTACTACACAGATTGGATCAATCCGCTGGCAATCTGCAGGGCACATTGCCACCCTGTCCCTTCACTCAATCACGGATGCCGAAGACAGGGCCGCGAGTTGCGAAACTGAACTGTCTGAACTGAACTGTCTGCAGCGCACGCGTGGACGGCCGGAAACTCATTTTAAGCGGTGGATGAGTGACTAGGAAAAACGGTCACGCCAGCCCGTTGTACCTGGCACACCGATCCTAAAGCAATTTTATGTCCATAGCCCATACTCCAGAACCCTACTGACGCAGCAGTTTCAACCCGAGGACCTTCGTCATAGAGTTGGGTAATACTACCAAACATGCCGACGTGAAAGAGGTGATGTCTTCCAAGCCCATCCAAACACAAAACCGCGTCGTTTTTCATCCGTGCATGTACACAATCATGCACGCGATTTGCCTCGCACCCTCGTTTGGTGTAGGCACGTGATATCCATTTCACCGAACGCAACTCTCCGCTCGCGATGGTCCTGTCGAGAAACGCCCACATTTCACGAGACGGCGACACCGCTGTTTGGTGTTTCGTCCCAACCCGTTATTTCTGGGCACCCTATCGCCGACCGAGACAGACAAACAGCTGTCACGAACGTCAGCTCACTGCGTCCCTCAGTCCCTAAAGTCAGCCGCCAGAAACGGTGCAGCACTCCCCTACCGAGTACACCGTACACCAGGGGAAATCAGACATGCCTCGCAACGCCCAGAATATAAATTATCCTGCAATGTAACATCGGCATTTTTCTCCATAAAATTCCACTGAATAGCGGTGCAGGTCTATATTTCAGAGCGCCCTTGTATCTACTCCGTTTGACATGATACAGCCATCAGTACCGCCAGCCCCACGGCGGGCACCGACAGCAAAGCCGGGAGGAAGGCAACATCACAGTATCTGTCTTACTCCTAAAACATTTGTGACACTATTCACACCTCAAACTCCTCCTCACTTTTCATATTCTTCTTTAACCCTGACCCTATTCTTTTCATGCTAACACTCCCCTATCACAGCACCCAAATTAGAAATCACAGCACCACCTAGCCACGAGAACCGTGTAAAACACACCATGATCTAACCCTTGATCTAACTCTGCACCATCATCTGAAGGGTACCGACCAGCTTCCCGTTCCGCGGCGCCTAGGCCACCACCTACGTCGCATGCCAACTTAAAATATCGCTCCAATAATAGATTCAAACGGCTCGTTTTCCAGGAAACCCCCGTAGAAATAGACTGGTAACCCTGTGATGACGCAGGAGCTGGCAATGTGCACATGGCACACGCCGGCGCCGCTACCGCCGTGTTTACCTTGGACGCAGCGCGGCCCGCTTTTTCGCCGCGCTGTAAATGCCACCCGCGCGCCGGTATCGCCACTAAGTGTTTGGTCGTTAGCTAACAACGGCCACCAGCCGGGATAACTTCGGACTTCTCTTCCATTCATTCTGCTGTAAACACGCGCGCTCCGAGCACACATCTGGCGACTTTGACGCAATCAGACCCCGAGGGGAATCCTCTGCTTCCGTCCGACTCGCTAAAACCAATCAGTGGTGCCCTACTTAAGAAGGGAGACGAATCAGCCGTGCCCTAACTCCAAGTGTATCTCCTCCGCCCACAGGGAGCACATGATCGTCCTCAGTGTAACGAGCAGGTCGGCCAGATTGATAATTTCACGGCCAGCGATCAGCCCCACCGCCCGACCAGTCGCATATCGTTGCGACTGAGAATAGCGTCACTCTAGCCAATCTCCAGCCGCCAACACGTCGAGGAGAGATGAAATTAGCGCCACTCTGGTGTCATATGTCACGTGTCATAGTCCGGCCAGACTTGCGACATGCATGCGAGCGATGAGAGTTGCCACAGGTCGAGGATTTGCGACTAACGCCACTTACCACATGTCGATCGGGGTGGAGTAGACGGTGGAGCCGAGCAGCACGTCCGGCGGCCGGTACCACAGCGTCACCACCTCGTTGCTGTAGGTCTTGGTGGGCACGGACTTGGCGCGCGCCAGCCCGAAGTCGGCGAGTTTGAGCTCGCCGAGCTGGTTGATGAGCAGATTTTGCGGCTTGAGGTCCCGGTGCAGCACGCGGTACTGGTGGCAGTAGGCCAGGCCGCGCAGCAGCTGGTACAGGAACAGCTGCCGGGGCAGACACAGGCAGAGAGTCGGACGGGGTGGCACACGCGACCGGCGGATCGTCAGGCTGCAGACGGAGTGTCAGGCTACAGACGGAGTGTCAGGCTGCAGCTGGAGTGTCAGGCTCCAGCCGGAGTGTGAGGCTACAACTGGAGTGTCAGGTTACAGCTGGAGTGTCAGACTACAGCTGGAGTGTCAGGCTCCAGCTGGAGTGTCAGGCTACAGCAGAGTGTCAGGCTCCAGCTGGAGTGTCAGGCTCCAGCTGGAGTGTCAGACTCCAGCAGAGTGTCAGGCTATAGCCCAGTGTCAGGCTCCAGCTGGAGTGTCAGGCTCCAGCCGGAGTGTGAGGCTCCAGCCGGAGTGTGAGGCTACAACTGGAGTGTCAGGTTACAGCTGGAGTGTCAGACTACAGCTGGAGTGTCAGGCTACAGACGGAGTGTCAGGCTACAGCCGGAGTGTCAGGCTACAGCCAGAGTGTCAGGCTACAGACGGAGTGTCAGGCTCCAGCCGGAGTGTCAGGCTACAGACGGAGTGTCAGGCTACAGACGGAGTGTCAGGCTCCAGCCGGAGTGTCAGGCTCCAGCCGGAGTGTCAGGCTACAGACGGAGTGTCAGGCTACAGCCGGAGTGTCAGGCTCTAGCCGGAGTGTCAGGCTACAGACGGAGTGTCAGGCTCCAGCCGGAGTGTCAGGCTACATCCGGAGTGTCAGGCTACATACGGAGTGTCAGGCTCCAGCCGGAGTGTCAGGCTACATCCGGAGTGTCAGGCTCCAGCCGGAGTGTCAGGCTACAGACGGAGTGTCAGGCTAAAGACAGAGTGTCAGGCTCCAGCCGGAGTGTCAGGCTACAGACGGAGTGTCAGGCTCCAGACGGAGTGTCAGGCTCCAGACGGAGTGTCAGGCTACAGCCGGAGTGTCAGGCTACAGACGGAGTGTCAGGCTACAGACGGAGTGTCAGGCTACAGACGGAGTGTGAGGCTACAACTGGAGTGTCAGGCTCCAGCCGGAGTGTCAGGCTACAGACGGAGTGTCAGGCTACAGACGGAGTGTCAGGCTACAGCCGGAGTGTCAGGCTACAGCCGGAGCGTCAGGCTACAGACGGAGTGTCAGGCTACAGACGGAGTGTCAGGCTACAGACGGAGTGTCAGGCTACAGACGGAGTGTCAGGCTACAGACGGAGTGTCAGGCTACAGACGGAGTGTCAGGCTACAGACGGAGTGTCAGGCTACAGACGGAGTGTCAGGCTACAGACGGAGTGTCAGGCTCCAGCCGGAGTGTCAGGCTACAGCCGGAGTGTCAGGCTACAGACGGAGTGTCAGGCTCCAGACGGAGTGTCAGGCTCCAGCCGGAGTGTCAGGCTACAGCCGGAGTGTCAGGCTACAGACGGAGTGTCAGGCTACAGACGGAGTGTCAGGCTACAGACGGAGTGTGAGGCTACAACTGGAGTGTCAGGCTCGAGCCGGAGTGTCAGGCTACAGACGGAGTGCCAGGCTACAGCCGGAGTGTCAGGCTACAGACGGAGTGTCAGGCTACAACTGGAGTGTCAGGCTCCAGCCGGAGTGTCAGGCTACAGACGGAGTGTCAGGCTACAGACGGAGTGTCAGGCTACAGCCGGAGTGTCAGGCTACAGCCGGAGTGTCAGGCTACAGACGGAGTGTCAGGCTACAGCCGGAGTGTCAGGCTACAGACGGAGTGTCAGGCTACAGACGGAGTGTCAGACTACAGACGGAGTGTCAGGCTACAGACGGAGTGTCAGGCTACAGACGGAGTGCCAGGCTACAGACGGAGTGTCAGGCTACAGACGGAGTGTCAGGCTACAGACGGAGTGTCAGGCTACAGCCGGAGTGTCAGGCTACAGCCGGAGTGTCAGGCTACAGACGGAGTGTCAGGCTACAGTCGGAGTGTCAGGCTACAGACGGAGTGTCAGGCTACAGACGGAGTGTCAGGCTACAGACGGAGTGTCAGGCTACAGACGGAGTGTCAGGCTACAGACGGAGTGTCAGGCTACAGACGGAGTGTCAGGCTACATACGGAGTGTCAGGCTACAGACGGAGTGTCAGGCTACAGACGGAGTGTGAGGCTACAACTGGAGTGTCAGGCTCCAGCGGAGTGTCAGGCGATGGCTATGGATACCAGTCAAACAGACGGACGGCCAGGCGGTGAGACCGGCAGACCGACCACGCAGAAGCGATAAATCATATTAAGGACGAAAGTCACCTACGAAGAATCACAATAAAACAATACAATACAACGGTGGCACACAGCATGTGAGGCTTCCATTAAGAGTTCCCAAGGACGCCAGGACTCCAAGGACTGCCAAGGACCCCCAAAGCCAGTTCAGACGTTTCCATTAGCTGGCGAACGACATTAATGTACATCGTATGATAAATTTCTGCTCACGTTAATGAGCCTATATCCAGGAATTGGAATGATGTCTGTCGCAATATCAGTGGTACGATCAGGCTTAACACTCCCATAACTTTGTTTTAGATTGCAATTAACAAAGTCAAAGATATATAGCGCATAGACTCGCCGAAATAGTCGGAGGCATCAATTCTTATAATGTCCAATAGGCCGAATAACGGTGGGCGATTCGACAGCGAAAATTTACGGACACCGCACCAGGCTATCTTATTATTCTGCAGTGCCGACTCCGGGCCCTACGCAGCGGCCTCAATCGCTACCACATATTTTCTCCAGAGCTGCCATTTCGGCCACATATTTCTACCGAGCCTCCAATAGCAGCCCTGGCACCGGCCCAGCAATTCAGCTCAGAGTTTCCAGATTGAAAATCGCATGCCATTTGCAGGGCGCCGTATTCGCGAATGGAGGCCGTCTTTTTCCTCGGCCTCACGAGGCACGAACGGGCTCTGGCAGTGAGTCACGCGCCCGAGGCAAAAACGACGTGACAATGGGACACCACCCCGGATTTCAGACCACGGCACGCGGCTTACTCATCGCGTTCCGCCGGCACCCGGCAGCGGACCCACGGCCGCCTACAACACTCACAACCGGGTAATGGTTCATTAACCCCGTGGCCAAATGGTTTCTGCGCCGGAAATGGTTTCGAAACAATTGTCATTCGTGGCAAAGGTAAGATACGCCAAATGACAAGGCCTTATAATTAGCCCGGAATGCAGAACACATTAAGAACAGACGCATTAAGTGGGCGACAATGAACGCACTAGTGTCTCCTTCCTTATAACTACCTACTTTCCATAGCCGTCTTATAATCCAGTTGGCAATTCCACGTATGGTTCAAAACGCAAGCAAGATTCTCCATCTAGTTCTGTGTTTCCTGTCAATGAGTTCCATCACCATTGTGCTGATTTCTCCCGTTACTCTGCCCTGAGCCGACTGGGTGGCGATTTCTCCCGTTACTCTGCCCTGAGCCGACTGGGTGGCGATTTCTCCCGTTACTCTGCCCTGGGCCGACTGGGTGTTCGTGGGTGGCGTAATTCACGCGTCTGCTATCGCCTATCACAGCCACACGTCTTCCAGCAACTAACGGGCACACCGGCCCCTGTTGTCGAGCCAACACTTAACAACTATATTTTGAAGCCGTACCCAGTTAGTAGATAGACAGACACGCGCGCGCCTACCACTTTCCTCGTGCCATTCACAAAAACCGCCGACGGACGACGAGCGAGCCGTTCCCACTAAAAGGACGATGAGCGAGCCGTTCTCACTAAAAGCTGCCCATGATTGTAAATACACGACGGTGACAATACGGTATATGTCGGCAGGGTGGAACGGCAGGGTGGAACAGCAGGATGGAACGGCAGGGTGGAACGGCAGGGGGGAACGGCCGGGGGGAACGGCAGGGGGAACGGCAGGGGGGAGCGGCAGGGTGGAACGGCAGGGAGGAACGGCAGGGAGGAACGGCAGGGAGGAACGGCAGGGAGGAACGGCAGGGTGGAACGGCAGGGTGGAACGGCAGGGTGGAACGGCAGGGTGGAACGGCAGGGTGGAACGGCAGGGTGGAACGGCAGGGTGGAACGGCAGGGTGGAACGTCAGGGTGGAACGTCAGGGTGGAACGTCAGGGTGGAACGTCAGGGTGGAACGTCAGGGTGGAACGTCAGGGTGGAACGTCAGGGTGGAACGTCAGGGTGGAACGTCAGGGTGGAACGTCAGGGTGGAACGTCAGGGTGGAACGGCAGGGTGGAACGGCAGGGTGGAACGGCAGGGTGGATCGGCAGGGTGGAACGGCAGGGTGGAACGGCAGGGTGGAACGGCAGGGTGGAACGGCAGGGTGGAACGGCAGGGTGGAACGGCAGGGTGGAACGGCAGGGTGGAACGTCAGGGTGGAACGGCAGGGTGGAACGTCAGGGTGGAACGGCAGGGTGGAACGGCAGGGTGGAACGTCAGGGTGGAACGTCAGGGTGGAACGGCAGGGTGGAACGGCAGGGTGGAACGGCAGGGTGGAACATCAGGGTGGAACGGCAGGGTGGAACGGCAGGGTGGAACGGCAGGGTGGAACGGCAGGATGGGTGTGGGCTCAGGTGTGCTACCTTCTGTAGCCTTCCAAAACTGTGTAAATCTTACTGTGGCCACTGGCTAGTTCAGAACTTCAGACCAGTTCAGTTCAGTCCCGAACAGAATATGAATTCATCGGATCAACAAGTAAACGAATGTCTTCAGTAATATTTTTTCTTCTTTAAATATTAAATGCTGTGCAAACAAAGACGAAATCGTTATGCATGCATAAGAAGACGAGACCAGACTAGGTTACTGAAGTAACACAAGTTCCTTAATGTTCTACACAGAGATTACATAATGATGGCGGCTACTTTGGCCTGATATATCACATGATATATGGTGACATTATGACAATGCTGGCAGAATATACGACTCCCATTTCTTACCGGACGCACCCAGGCGGACATTTTAACAGCCGAGCACAACTCGAGCGTGCTGGAGATAGCGACGTCTGCCCAGCACCCCGCGACAACAACAGCCACGACGACAGGGGAGGGTACTCCCCAGTTTCCGCCCTTCCCTCCCGGAGAAACAAACTGCACACGCTAAGGGGAACTTCAGTAGCAGTGACTTCACCCGTGACCCGCGATCCGCGACCCGCGACCCGCGACCCGCGACCCGCGACCCGCGACCCGTGACCCGTGACCCGTGACCCGCAATACTGCAGCACTGAAGGAAATGTCATCAGCAGGAGAAAAACAAACCATATCGACCTCGTCCAGATTTCACATTGTATATTCACCGGAAGGATCGTTAAATTTTCGGTGAGAATGTTTCATTTCTGTCTGGATCACAGAGACTATCGACACATTTCCCCCGGAAGGCGCGAGTTGTTTAATTTCTGGCAAGGATGTTAGTTTCTGTCTGGATCCCACAGGCTATCGCCACATGTTCACGGGAAGGTGCGAGGCTGTCTGATTCTGTGTGGATGCCGGCGAGTGTCGTCACATTGTGCCAGTTCTGCCGGGTCGTCCCTCACCTTGACGTTGTTGAGGCCGAGCACGTTATTGCAGTCCTCCATGTACTGTTTGAGGTCCTTCTCCAGGAACTCAAACACCAGGGTCATGGAGGTGCTGGTGTTACACACATCGTGGAGCGTCACTGCGAACAGAACAGAACATGGGTGAAAAGGGTGAACGTCATGGAGGTGCTGGTGCTACACACATCGTGAAGCGTCACTGCGAACAGAACAGAACATGGGTGAAAAGGGTGAACGTCATGGAGGTGCTGGTGTTACACACATCGTGAAGCATCACTGCGAACAGAACAGAACATGGGTGAAAAGGGTGAACGTCATGGAGGTGCTGGTGCTACACACATCGTGAAGCGTCACTGCGAACAGAACATAACATGGGTGAAAAGGGTGAACGCTGAAGTCACATCACGGGTAAAGACTGAGAACATGCCACAAAACGGACGATCAGTGAGATCAGTAAGAACAGATCTTGCGAGCAGTCGCCTATATCCCGGGGTCTGAGCACTTTCATCAGGGTAAGTCACCAACTCAATTCACATCAGCCGACGCACCAAAGACAAACTTGGTACGCGCAGTGACGCATCAGACCATACGGCGATGCGGGGATCATACGTCACAAGCTCGGCAGCAGTGGGCGTTATCACCGGACCGATAATGCCCAAATAGGCCGGCCATAAAGAGCGGCCCAGCAGGACGTTCCCGAGGCGTGAGTGAGCGGCGATGTCTGCGTGGGCCGCCGAGGCCGCGCAGAGTTCTCCGACAGCCGGTGTGCAGGCTGACGGATATTGCCTGTGCGACTGACAGAAATCGGCACCGTATCGGGCCAGATCGGCATTCCCAGCTGGCACCTACATCTGCGTCCTCCGCGATGGGCTGGACGGCAATATAGAGCCGGCGACAATGGCGTGTTCCGAGTGTGTCGAGTATGTGTCGAGTTCCGAGCCTCGCGCCGGGCGGTGAGCTCTCCGCGTGCCCAACTCCTCCGGTGATCAATCAGGTGCGTGTCGATACGTGGAGGCGGCGCCCGGCTCAGCGACTGGTGCTCTCAGAACGCGGCAGTGAGCCACTCACGCGGCTTACACACACTGCCCGATATCGCCGCCAGAGGGGAACAAAGCGACCAGACTTGCACACCATCACAAAACCACTGCATTCAAGCTGTGAAACAGCACATGAATATGAGCTGAGAGCGTTGAATAAGTGAATACCTCCTATGTTAAAGCATGATTTATAGTTTTCGGGACTGCGCAGCAAGCTTGGTCAACTTTTCACCTCCGGCTGCGATGTCGGTGTGTGCAAGTTTCTCAGCTATTTCCAGTCAGAACGCACTGCCTTAGTACCGCCGCGCAAACCCTGCCAAGTCCACTGATGAGGCGCCGCGTGTCTCTACGGCGCCGCTTCGTATCGCAGGCACCAATTGGGTCGGTCAGGCGTCACAATTGGCCAATGCCCCAAGCTCAATACAGGACGGAGCGGCGGCATAGCGCATCAGGGCGTCGCGCATTACATGGTGTATCAGTCCGACAAGGAGTTCCAGGTGCTACGGCCTATCGGGAGTGCGTGAATGGCAATGTGCGCGATACCACCCACGCATCGGAGATGCTTCATTGCCACCAATAGCTGGGACTTGTTCCGACGAAAGGGATTGGTAAGATCTCTGACGTAACAGGACAGAGGTATTCTATCCGAGATCCAATATATCTCGCTATTGCCTGCCAGGAACTAACAACAACCTTGGGTAAACCACGCTCTCGCTGGCCAATAACCCCAAGCCACACTCGTGCGTTATCTGCACACAACCTCTCATGTCTACAGCCAATCAACACACAGGTCTCACAACTGGAAACCAATCAGCGCTAAGCTCTCATAACCATTAGCCAATCCACTCCCTGTCCACACTACCGACCACCAATCAGCATTAAGCTCTTACAACTATTAGCCAATCCCCTCCCTGCCCATACATCCGACAACCAATCAGCGCCCAGCTCCCCGGGCCGGCAGCCAATGCTCGCTCCCTCACCAATGTTGGCGTGTTTGAGTTTGCGCAGCAGCGAGATCTCCCGGATGGCGGTGCACGGCGCGCCCTCCTCGTGTTCCAGCCGAATCTCCTTCAGCGCCACGATCCTGTTCGGGATGAGCCGCGACTTGCCCTTGTACACGGTGGCGTAGGTGCCCTGCGGAAGAGAACGGGCCACAGGACGAACGTCAGACAGACGGGCCGATTAACAAGAAGACTAACTAAGACGATTAACGAAGTGGCCAGGCAGGCTGGCATACGAGCGGATCGGTAGAAAGTCAGAAAGGCAGAAAGGAAGACAAAGACAGACATACAGACAGGCAGCAGGTCGGACGAACAGAAAAGTCAGCTTTGGATACATATCAGAAGGCCGTATGGGCAGACAGGCGTTTGCCTAGTGACACAAGTTGCCACCTGCGATAGCAGTACTGCATGCACTCATGCATGCATGCATGAATACACACCTACCAGAGATGCAATACTTCTACAAAATGTTATACCGCCCGGTACCGCGATACTAAATTAAACTAGCAAACACACACACAAATTAACGGAATTACACAGGCGCGATTATGCCTGTGTAAATCCGTTCATTTTATTTATGCATTGCATGATGCATTGTCATAACCTACACAAATTGCGGGGTTAGCTGGGAATAACCAGTATGTCCGTCCGGTTAACGGGGGAATATAGCACCTCTAATGGCTACATCCATATGCAGATGGACACAGAAGGCGGCCAGGCTCCTGGCCAACGGACAAGGTCGGATGAAGGCCGCGCTAGAGACGGGGAAGGACCAGGAGGGTGGCGCCGTCTGGAGCCCGGACCATAGGAAAACACTCCCCCGCCGGCGGACACACCGGAAAGTTCCGAGCACAGGAACAGAAATGACAGTGTCGGGGAGGGAGCGAGAGAGACAGAGAGCATTGTGAGAGCGGGCGAGGGCGGGACGGCGAAGGCCGACGGAGTGGGGTGACGGCGACGGCGCCGGTCAGAGGGGGACTGAGCAGCGAGGGAGAGAAGGGGTGCGATGGAGGCGACGCTGGGAGAGGGAGAGAGAAAGGAGAGAAACAGAGCAGAGAGGGAGATAGAAAGGAGAGAGACAGAGCAGAGGAGATAGAAAGCAGGGGAACAGGAGACGTCGATGATGACGGCTACGGAAAGAGGCAGAGGTGACGGACGGTTCGTTATAAAAGTGAGCGAGGGGAGCGCCACACAGACTGACAGCGAGAGGCGGATATCGGATATCGGATAGTCAGAGAGACAGAGGGGGAGAGCGAGGATGACGACTTCCGTCTCCGTCTCCTCCGCCGCCGCCGCCGCCGCCTGCGGTGACGCGGCGCAGGAGTCGGATCACAGCGCGGTATCGACCCGGGCTCAGGGACGGCGCAGTTCGCCGCCAGGCAGCCCGACCCCAGCCTCTAATTGGCACCAGCCGCGACCAAAAACACGACGCCAACGATCGCCGCCCGCCGCCCGCCGGACGCGCTGGGGCAGGACGGCGGGGTCTGAGAGTCAGCACACGGCGCATACAGAGAACACTGGGCAGAGCTTCGGAGCCCGGTAGGCTCCGAAGTGGCCCGCCGGCCGGCGGCGGTGGCGGTGGCCTGAGCGGCTGCTGCATCGGTGATACCACACCCGGCTGGGTGCAGCGCTGAGCGCGGTGCAGCGCCGGCCGGCCGGCTCACCACTGCCTTACATGGCGCGGAGGGCGGGGCCTGTGACAGCACGTGCTGCTGCCCGGCCGGCGCCCGCTCACCGGACCGTGCCCAGCCGACCCGGGACCGCGCCGAGAGGTAGAGATGAAACTTGGACGAGATAACTCCACACAAGATTACGGGAGTCTACTCCAGAGTTCACGCTATGAAAACAAAGGACCGCTTTGGAGAACAGCAGTCCTCAGGATTGCGGTTCTTGGTAGGTTTCGATAAATAAATACCTTTGGTCTGCTGCTTCTCACACCATGGGACCAAAAGTTAACCCCATTAGTGTCGGGGGGGGGGGGGGGGGAGGGGCTAAAACGACCCCCTTAAGGTTTTTCCGCTCCTGTCCCCTAAC